>VWZP01009173.1:0-33537 GCA_013396995.1 Dicaeum eximium
CCCGTGTGGGTGCTGACAGCCCCTTGTGGGTTCTGCCGCTCCCTTTGGCTCAGAGAGGCCTTTCCCTCCTGCTGAGCCCTGCCACGCTCCCCACTGGCCCCGGCAGCTCCTGTCACACGAGCTGGCGGCTGCCAGCAGCCTGGCACCCTTCTCCTCGCAGCCTGGCACCCTTCTCCTGCCAGTCTGGCACCCTTCTCCTGCCAGCCTGGCTCCTCTCCATGGCTCCTGGTCCCTGGGCTCTTTGCCGCTGCTCACTTTGCTCTGCGCTTGCGGCGCCGTGGCCGCGCGAAACGACGTGTGAGGGTGAACACACAGAGACCTTGGCTTTCCTTCACTCGCTGATTAATTGCCCGTGTTCTGGCTGTTTTTCCACAGCCATGAGGACTGGAAATTGTGTTGCTAGCAGCAGAAGAAGAGAGCCATTTGTGCTGGCGGGCAGCGAGCGCGGGGAGGCCCTGCAGTCCCCCCAGAGAGCCGGGCCTCTGCACACTCCACACATGCCAGCAGATGGGACTGGGTTTAACTTCCCTGGAGCAAGATAATCAGCTTTAAAAATTCTTCTGGAGGCTGATTAACCCTCAAATACACTGGTCTTAGTTGTCATCCCCCACAAGGTCAGTGTTTTCTCCAGGCCAACACAGCAAATCTCCATCAAAGGATCTAAGCTGTATCACCATAATCTTTTTCCATGATTGCCCTGCTCTGGAGCTGCTCAGGCTGCCTGGCATCTGCCACGGGGTGCCTTGGAGCTACAGATCCAAAGCACGTTTGGGAACTAATCATCACTTCCCAATGTGGGGTGCACTGGTGACACCCTGGCAGAGGGTGCCCAGAGCAGCTGTGGCTGCCCCTGGATCCCTGGCAGTGTTCAGGGCCAGGCTAGACAGGGCTTGGAGCAGCCTGGGACAGTGGGAGGTGTCCCTGCCCATGGCAGGGGGTGGGAATGAAATAAGCTTTAAGGCCTTTTTTCAACCAAAACCATCTGTGATTCCATGATTCTATCCCTCTGCAGCCTGCTGTCACTATGGCAACCTGTGCAAGGACACGCTGTGGGGTGGGGATGCTCTGTGGGGTGGGGTGTTCTGTCGGATGAGGATGCTCAGCAGGATGTGGTCACTCCGAGCCTGCTGCTCAGGGCCAGGCAATCCAATCAGAGCTGATGCAGCCAGGGGAGGGCCAGGATTCTCCTAATGGCTTTGGAATTGCCATCCGGAAACGCTTCTAAGGCGGCAGCTCGTTCCCCAGGGCAGCGCCCTATCCATTACCCTGTCGAAGGGAACATACGATGCTGCGGGCAGCGCGAGGGGCCCTGCCGGGGCGGGCTGTGGCTGTCCCTCGGAGCCGTCACGCATGACGCGGACAGTGCCCGCGGGTGGGCAGCAGGGGACACACGGGACATTGTTTTTCGCACCGCGGAGGAGGCGGGACGCGAACCCCTGGCCCCAGAGCCCTGTCCCGCTCCCCGAGGCTCCGCGCGCCGCGGTGGCTGCCGGGAGCTGTAGTTTCTCCCGCCTGCCATCGCCTTCCTTCCGCGCCTCGGGGACTACACTTCCCGTCAGGCCGGCCCGAGGGGCGCGGCGGGCGGCGGCTCGGGGCGGGCCCGGGGCGGAGCAGGAGGCGGCGGCGGCGGGGGCGGTCGCTCCCCGTTAATCGCCGCTTGCAGCGCCGGGCGGGGATAAAACCGGCCCCGCGGGAGCCCCCCGGCCCCCCTCGGCCTCTTCCGTCCCTGCTTCCCTCCCGGGCGATGCGCGGTGCGGCGGCGGGCGCGGCCAAGTGAAGAAGCGGCGCCTTCTCCGTCTTCATCCTCTTCCTCCTCCTCCCCGCGACCATGGGCGACCGCGGAGCCCCCGGGGACGTGAACTCCAACGTGCTGGTGGCCCGCAGCACGGGGGACGCGCAGCTGGACAAGGCCGTGTGGCAGTGGCTGAGCTGGGACAAGGTGGGCGAGCGACGGCGACAGCGGGGGCGACAGCGCCGTCCCCTCCCCTCCCGTCCCCTCCCGTCCGTGCCGCTCGGAGCGCAGCCCCGCGTCCGGCCGTGCTCCAGCTGCTCCCCGGGAACGGCTCAGCTGCGCGGGGCGGGGGCGGGCATGGGCATGGAACATGGAGCACCCACCTGGGCAGGGATGGGGATGGAGATGGGCAGGGATGGAACATGGAGCACCCACCTGGGCAGGGATGGGGATGGGCATGGATGGAACGTGGAGCACCCACCTGGGCAGGGATGGGCATGGATGGAACGTGGAGCACCCACCTGGGCAGGGATGGGGATGGAGGGTGCCCTCCCGGCACCTGGAGCACGGCCCCACCTGCTCCCTCCTTGGGCGGGATGGATGGATGGATGGACAGATGGATGAGTAGCTCATTGAAATGCGGCGTGAGTCTCGTCTCCTCCGCTGCCTGAATTTAGCCCCTCCCTAGGAAAGAAACAGCCAGGTTCCAGCGTTCCCCTTTTCTTTTCAGCACCCCCACGGTGTCAAGAGTGCTGCAGGCTTGATTAATTCGGAGTAAGCCACCCAAACCTGTGGTAACAGTGTGGTATTGGAGGGTATTTTGCTTGTCCTGCCGTTGAAAGGGCTGCTTTGGGTTTTTTGCGGGTTTTTTTGCAGCTGGTTTGTCCAACCATCATGGCCTGTGCTTTAAAAAAATCCCTTGATGATGGGGGAGGGTAAATTACCAGCCACCAGTGGTTTAGGCTTCTGAGTGCTTTTTCCTTCATTTTTTTAGGTTTCTATCTCCTGAACTTCTTTTGCCTTTATTTTTGTTAGCTAGGACTGCCTGTGTGTTGGTTCTTTCCTTGTTATTTTCATCCTGCCAGGAACAAAGCAGGAGAGCTGCAGGCAAATGGCACCTGATGGCTCTGAGATGAGCTTTCTCCCACTTGGAAATGTGGTTTTTCCTCCCAGCTTTGCAGAAATTAACAGGTGCCATCTGCCCCCTCTGCGCTCAGAGCTGCTGCTGTGAAAATATCCGGGAATAGTGGCACGGGGGAGGGAAGGAGTGCAGAAAGGAAATAGCATTCCTGATAACACATTTGATAACACAGCTTGAACTCCAGTAAATATTTTATGTAATGTCTTGTTAGTGTGTTGAAAGAATTTTGTTGTTTTTAACAGGTTGCTTTGTCTTTCCTGAAGATGTGTAAAGTCAGAAAATTTCCACAGGGGGAAAAATATGCAGGTTGAAACGGGCAACAGTGAAATGTCCGCATTTCTAGAGCTCCTTCTTGGGTTGTAATTAAGCAGTGAAGTGCAAGCTGCAGGGTCAGTGTGAGTGTACCTGTTTGCCCTTGCTTCCCTAGGTGACAAACGTGACCTTTCCTATAAAGCTGCTTCAACTTGGAGAATTCACAACTGCTTGGAGAGGTTTCCAAGAGAGCTCCTGGGAAATCTGACAGCTCAAAATCACCTGGAGGAGGAGGAGGAGGACTGGGGGCTGTTGGCTGGGGCCAGGAGTGGTTCAGGAAAGGTGTTAACAAACCAGGTGAAGGTGTTGTGGGAGGGAAGGCAAGGAGAAACCAGGAAATGTGGCATGAGCAGGGATTGTTGGTCCAGTGCCCTGGTATTTCACCACAAGCCGAGGAAGTGGGGCCTTTGCTGCTTATCAAACTTTGGATCCCCCCTTCCCACCCCGGCCTCCTGAGCTGCTGCCTGTGATAAAGGAAAAATCTATGCACTCCGTTCCCAGCTGTGGGAGGCTTTTGTCCTCCAACTTAATTGGAAATTGCTGGCTGTAATTAATTACCAGAGTTGTTCTCTGTCCTTTGTGGTTTGGGTGTTGGTGCTCACCTGGCCTAAAGCCCTGGTGGGTGAGGAAGCCTGGCTGTGGGATGAGTGTCCTGCTCACCCTCATTGATGCTCCTGGCATTGCCCCCTTGCCATCCTCTCTCCTTGGTTCGCCTCGGTCTGCCAGCCAGGCTGGGAAGCACAAGGCAGGGCCTTTTGTTCACTCCTCCTTGCTGAAGTGTGTGAGCAATTAGTCATTGTTCTCCCTTTCTCCCTTTAATTCCCTTTCATCCATTTCCTAATTTTGCTGTTGTACCTCCACATCTGTCTCGAGTTTCCTGAGGGAGTGTGGCTTATGTGGCAAGCGGCTGGGAGCAGCCTTTGCCCCCACACTGCTCCTGGCTGGGCTTCCTGCAGAACCTTTGGCTCTTAAATGCACTGCTGGACCTTCCCATGGCAGGAAGGCTGGGATTAATTACCCGGGAGCTGTTGGTGCAGGCCCCATTCACTGCATCCTCCCTTGGTTTTACTAATTCATGGACTCGGTATCATTGTCTCAGCTCCAGCGTGGAGGGATCTTCCTTGCTGATCAGGTGCTTTTGGGAGTGTCCCTCGGTGTTCTTCTTGTTTTTGTGGCTTTTGAGATGCTTTCCAAGAGGAAATGGAGTTGATAGTTTGAGACCATTAACTTGCTCCAGTCATTTGGCTTGCAATATTTTTGCTTATTAAGACTTCTAAGTGAATTTTTAAGAATAACATTGGGAAAATGAAGGCCACAAAAATTCATTGAAACTCAAACCAACTTTAGTGTTTCCCCCTTCTTTCAGCTACACGTGCATAGAGTGCACCAAACAAAAAGAAATGGCTGTGGGTAGTAAATTGCCAGTTACTTTCACCGGGTATTAGCTTTAAAACCTAACTCTGGTGGTAAGTACATGTGATTAACATGATTGGGTGTGAAAGATCCATAAGAAATACTCAGTTAATGCCCTTGTCTTTAGTTCTCCACTTGTTCCAAATGTTGAACCCTGATGAGCCACAAGAAGGTGTGATTCTGCCTCAGCAGGCAACTGTGCAGTACATGGAAAGCTGAAGATTTGGCAGAGACTATATATTTTTTCTTTTTGCTTAGTAATAATTCAAACCCTTCTGAAATGTGTTGCAGAGTCTCCTGCAGGTTGTGACCCCAGAGTTCTGATTCTGACAGCAACTTCTTAAAAATAGTTGCTTTATATATATGTGTGTAATGATTTTAGAGGCAAAATGATGACAGAACTCTTTTTCTGGTGTTTATGTGAGCACAGAACAATGTTCAGTCTGTCACCCACGCAGCAGCCTGTCTGTCTCTGTCCCAAATGTTTCTGATTTCCATTTCTTTGTGACAAGGAATGCAGAGAACTGCAGGGAAGGTTCTGGCAGCCTGGCAGTGGTGCCAAGCTCTGCTCTCTGGGTGTGCTGGGAGCCCTGTTGGGGTGCTCTGGGGATAGGGATGCCATGGCCTGGGCTCTGCTCCTGCTCCACTTCCCAGCTCTCCATGGCAGCCCTTCCTGCCCCAGCAGGGTGTGTGCAGGTGGCACCAGCCTCTCCCAGGGCCACTGTCCCCTTATCTGCCACCTCCCTGTGCAGCTGGCCCTGGGCAGGAGCCTTTCCCCGTGGAGCTGAGGAGATGGTGCCTGCTGCCTCCTGATTGTGGCTCTGGCCTGGCCTTCACAGGCTGTGCTAAACAATCATGTATTTATACATATATTATGCAGTTGAAGTATTCCTAGTGCTTTAGGAGGGTGATCAAATAAACAAATGCTTGCGGTTTTCTATAGAAATTTTGGTGCTGATGGTATGGTTTGAAGGTGTGAATTTTTTTTTTTATTTTTTTTTTTTATTTTTTTTGTAAAGTGAAAATATTAAGAAAGTGATGGAATTTTTTGCTTGAAAGTTCCTGGTGTTGCTAAGAAAGTTATAGGAAAGGTAATAATAAATATTTACATCCAGCAGACATTCATCAAGTAACAATAGAGTTTGGAGTCAGTGGATATTCCAGAGCCAAATGTCAGGCCTTCTCCATCAGTCAATAACCCTTGGAAAATCAGCAGCAGTGTGGGCTTTGCAGGGTTTCCCTTCCCTGGTTGGAGTTGCTGCTGGATGCCATGCCAGGTGCTGGGATGTTCCCTGGGAGCTTTAAGCTCCCTGCCAGCCCAGAGCATTCCCTGGTGCCAGGAGGGCTGGCTGGCCAGCAGTGCAGAGATTTGCCACGTTTGGGCATTGAAATAAATGCTGTTTTCATATCATCAGCACCCACCACTGTTTGCCTTAAGGTGAAAACCTACAATCTCTGAGCCCCTCACTCCTGAGGATTGGAATTGCTTTGTTAGAGCCACTGGGGTGCAGGGATGTCTTACAGCATTGCTTTTTTGAGGGCTGACTATTTTTGTATCAAACAGCCTAGTTTATTTCTGCTGAGGACAGGAAGCTTTAGGCAGGTTTTTTTTTTTTTTAAGGATCTTAATCATTCAAACACTGTAGTCTAAAATCTTTAAGGAACTTTTCTTTTTTGCGCTTGGGAAGATGAACCACCACAAAAGCCCCTCAGATGTATGACCTGATTCTGTAACTGCTGAGCAAACCAGCAAAACCCTGGGGTTTTTTCTAGGGTTGGCAGTGGGGTTAAGTGTTAGCAGTGGAATTCCCAGGTCAGGGTGGCTCGGAGCCAGGCTGGGTGCTGCAAGGAGCTAAGCTGGGCCATAGGGGGTGAAGCTCCAGCTTGGGGGAAAAGGAAGGATGGGAAGGGGCAAAGGGTGTGCCAGGCTGGATAAGGGAAGGATGGGAAGGGGCAAAGGATGTGCCAGGCTGGATAAGGGCTGTCTGTGGGTCAGGCTTATCCATTCAATAGCATCAGAACCCGGAGTGTGAGACAGATCATCAGCACTTCTGAATTTATACTCACTCCTGTAGATTTCCCTCTTCCTCTTGGCCCAGGGGTTTCAGGTCATCTGTAGAAAGCTTGGAGATTTTAACTTGTAACCTTTTTCTCCTCCTTTGTGTTCTGCAACTTCAGCTTAACTGAGTGTGACCTGAATAAATAAAAATGTTATTCGCGTGCTGTTTTGGCCAAATCATTTTTATTCCTTAGGAAATCTATTAAGTAGCTTCAGTCAAAAAAGCTTGTTAATCTATTTTAAAAATAAATGTTTGTGCTATTGCTTGAGTATTGCCTCAGTTATGCAAAGCTCCATAAACTATGGAATGTATAATTTCTATTCTGTTTTTGCAGGGAAGCAATGCAGTGTGTCCTAAAAAGCTGTAGAGGATGCTTTTGAGGTGTAATTTACTACTTATATTTTAAAGCAAAGCCATGCATACTGTGAAATGAGGTTTTCAATACTCTTGCCTTAGACTCTTTTCACATCAGTCATTTGTTTTCTGGTTGGCTGCCTATGAACAGCTGAAAGAAAAACTTTCACTTTTGCAGTTTAATATCTATTGTGCCCCATTGTTTTGCTTTCTTTTTAGGCCTGTGTTTAGCTGTAGTGAGCAATGCCTTGCTTTGGTTGCCAGGCCATCGAGGAGCTTGGACAATAATGGCTTGCCTTTTATTTTAGAGCACACAGAAATAAAAAGTTATTTGAAATTCACAAGTCTAGTGTTCAGGCTCTGCTATCAAGCTGCAGAAATAATTTCAGATCTTTCAATGTGTTTTGTTGATTTTTTTTTTCTCCCAATGAATGTGCACAGCTCATGTCTTGGTGCTTTTCCCAGCATTTTGCCAGTGCTGCTGAGGAACCTCCCCCTGTCCGTGTGGAGCACATTTCCCAGTGCTGCTGGAGCTGGCTGACCTCTCTGTTAAATGTCAGTGGTGCCTCACCCCTGCCCTGCAGATTCCATCTGCCTCTTTTAACCTTTCCTTGCCACCCTGCTTGAAGCAGCAGAAGCAGAAGCACTTGTGCCACCGGAGCTGTGCTTTACACCTTGCCCGTCCCTGTTTTCCCTGCTGTGGAAGCCCTGCCTCTCACTGCTCCTCTGCTGTGTGTGTAGGATGTGGGAAGTGCCCTGTCCAAGGGGGTGTCAGCAGACAGGCCGAGCTTCTCGGTGGCCACGGATTCAATATTGGTTGGATAACTGTGAGGGACAAACAGTAGAGGAGTGCAATGCCCAGTGCACTTGTAGGCTTTCAGCTGTGGAGATGATGCAGATTTAGGAAGATCCTGACTGAGCAGGGGGATCAGTCTGGATAAGAATCCAGCCTGCTGAAAAACACCCTGTGCACTCTGGAGGGGGCTCAGGACCCTGGTCCAGTGCAAGGTGTCCCTGCCCGTGGAATGGGGTCATCTCCAAGGTCCCTTCCAACCCAAACCCTCCTGTGATGTCCACGATTTTACTGTGCCTGTTTCCTGTGGGTGGGGAGGAAGGAAACGCTGCTTCGGGTTTGGATTTCTGTCCGTCTTCCAGCGGCAGAGATGGGGAATGGAGTTGTGTTATCCATTCCAAAGCCTGTGCCCCTCGTGCAGAGGGGCTGGAAGGGGTCTCAATGGCCAGACAATCACATCACCACATCAGTGGCAGCAAGAGCTCTTGAATCCTTTGTTAATAAGGATAAGGAGGGAGGAATGTGAGAGAAATGAGTTACAGCGGTGGCTGGTGCACACGTGTTTTATAGCACAGGAGGAGTTTGCTCGAGGAGCTACTTAAAACTGCTGAGCGTGTAGAGTTCAGCTCCTGATGCGAAGCACTGAACGTTCTTTTGCAGAACCAGAAGACGAAGGAGCAGATCGAGAGCCTGCTGCAGAGCGGGCAGCACGAGGAGCTGCGGGGCCGCCTGTGCTGCCGGCTGAGCTTCGGCACGGCCGGGCTGCGCTCGGCCATGGGAGCGGGCTTCTGCTACATCAACGACCTCACCGTCATCCAGTCCACACAGGTGAGCTGGGCATGGCCCTGCCGGGGCTCTGCCTGCGGGGAGCTGCTGGGCTCCTGCCGAAACCCTGCTGGGCTCCTGCCAAAATCCCAGATCTGGGATGCAGCAGCCGGGTGGAAGCACAATCTCAGTGCTCAGAGATTGAAATGAGGTGCCTTGGAGAGGTTTGACTGGGCTGGAATTCGGCCAGTGGTTAGTCTGTTACACAGCCCTGGAGTTGGAAATCTTATGAGCTGCCATAAGAACTTGTAGTATTTGTCAAAAACAAAACAACCAAAATAACCCAAACTGAAAAAGCAATGCCCCAATCAAACAAACAATTTCTTTTGTTTTTAGCACAAGTTGTGAACATATATGGACTCAGTATGTTACATATCCTTTAACAGTTTATTTGTGCCCACCTCTAGCCTTGACTATTGAAAATAGAATGTGCTGATAGATTTGATACCCTTGTACTTGGAAAATCAATAAAGTGTTAAGACAAAGCTACTGAATCTTACCTACTTTGACAGATACTTTTTGTGGAAGTGCAGTTTCAGCTATATGATCAAAGGTGTTTTATTACATGGTTAAGCAAGGGTTGGTAAAACCTCTCATTTAATACTGTGCACCTAAACTTTTTAGCTGATGCTCTAACCTCCCTCAGGGCATGTGACTGAAATAATGCTTTCTGTTGGCCTAGGATGGAGGGATGAGCTTAAAACTCAGAACAGCTGGGACTCTCCTAAGTTGTTTGATGTTCTGTTGTGTGAGTTGTACTGGTGGAACCCACGCTTGTGCAGAGGCCAATTTCCAATACTGTTTGAGGTTTTGTGTTGAAGTGGTGCTTTGAAACCCAGCCTTCTCTGACAGTTTTGCTGTGCAGTATCTTCTTGGGTCTAACAAAAAGCTTCCTTTAGGTGTCTGACCTGTAAACTGGACACAAGCTAGAATGATGCTTCCTTCACTCCTGCCCTTCCTGGTCCAGGTGTGCCACCTCCTCTGCCAGAAATGCTGGAATGGGAGGAACAGGTCCAGGTGGGCTCTGTGGGAGGAGACTGAGCAAAGGGTTTAAAAGTCAGTGTTTTGTTGCCAAGAGCAGCTGAGCTGGTTTGAAGAAGCCCCCTTTGCTTGGAAGCAGAGGAGGTTCCTGGGAGCTGTTTCCCTGCTGTTGGTTTGAGGTGCTGGCTGCTCCCTTTGTGGTTCAGGCTGGCTGAGTGTGGGGCTGCTGGCTCAGGCACACTCCTGGCACAGAGGCAGAGCTTCCCTTCTGCTGGGTGGGAATGCGTTGGCAGGCTCATTTCATGGGCATTGTTGGTTTTTGGGAGTTACAAAGTGGGGGTGTGTGCATCTGCTCCTTCTGTGTCTGCTCCCTCAGCTGCTATTTTTAGTTGTTTATTGGAGCTGTGTGTCAAGCTGGGGAAAGCTGCCTCTGGGAAATGGATTAGAACTTATTTCTGAAGTAAACTGCAGCAGATTTCAGCTTGGTTTGAGCACTCCTGGTTCAGAAGCTGAGGGCAGGAACAGTTCTGCTGAACCTGGTGTGAGCATGGGCAGCCCTGGCTCTCTGGGTTTGTCCTTACCTGGGACAGGAGTAAATTGCCAGTCAAAGAGCAGACTTGGGTGTCAGTAACACTTCCTTCAGTTCAAATAAGCTGTAGTGAAGTTGCACATGTGTTCTGTGTCCTTCATTTGATCTGATTTTTTTTCATTTGATCTTCATTTGATTTGATTATATTGATATTGATTATATTGATATATGAAAAGTCAGATCCAGGAGGGTACAGAACATTCAGCAGTTGCTGTGGACTTTGCTGAAAATTGCAGGTACATAAACTCCATGTAAAGCCCTGATTCCCTGGCCTTTGTCCTACTTTGATTCATGTCTAGGTGCTTTTATTAGTGGGAAAGAAACCTATCACTAATCTCAACAGTGACAAAACCAGCCACCTTTGCATCAAGGAGTTTCCTGCTGCTTAAAAAGCAAAGTACAGGTAAAAGATAAAAAATTTAAATGCTGGACTTCATAAAGCTGTTCCTACCTCTCTGGATTTCATCAACCAGAAATCTTTCAGTCTTATTCTTGATCCCATCACTGTTCCCTCGCTTCTTTTGAACTTGAGTGTAAGGGACTGGATGTGCTGTAGATGTAGACTAGTTCTGTTCCATGGATTTTGCATCAGGAAATCACCTGAAACACAA
The DNA here is from genome assembly GCA_013396995.1 of Dicaeum eximium. Lineage (NCBI taxonomy): Eukaryota > Metazoa > Chordata > Aves > Passeriformes > Dicaeidae > Dicaeum > Dicaeum eximium. The sequence goes on from VWZP01009173.1 coordinate 10,812, forward strand.
CGTGGGAGAGGTAATTGTGATACTTCAGTCACCTGAAGAGAATTTTGGCTTAGATCTGAGGGGCTTATACAGTTGTGTGCTGACACCTGCTAATGAGCTGTTAATTATCACCATGAGATGCACCTGGGCCTCATTTAGAAGTGGTAGAGATTTAACTGCACTAGCAATTAGGGACACTATCAAAACCTGAGTCTTGTTAAAGGTAAGTAGAAATTCTTGAAATTGAGGTGCTTTTTCAAGAGAGGACTTAACCCCAGAGGTGCTGGAATTCCTAACTGCCCTTGGGGCAGCTGGAAGAAGATTGGTGTGAGCTCAGGTAGAGGATTTAGACAGCGGACAGGGGTTTGCATTCACTTCCTCACTGACATCTATTGGTTTACTTTTGTTTCCTGCAGCTTTCATAAAGATGGTTGGATAGGAAGCAAGTCCCATAGGACTGGGTTAACTTCAGCTGTGGAGTCTGTGGCTGAGTTTAAGGAGCTAATTTGAAGCAAACTGCTCCATAGCAGAAAGTAAAGACATTCCTGTTTTCCTTCATACAAAATCTTAGCCTAAATAAGGGGTCTGTGACAAGAACTCTGCTGTTCATGTCTTCAGATGTTATTCAGGTTGTTCAAGTCAACTTGAAGAGTTTTTCCCATTGCTGTCTCTTCTGTCCTTGCAGCTGTGAATGAAGGTTCTGGGCAGGCTGTGAGGGCAGGGTGTTTTGGGCACTCTGTGTTTTGGGTTCAGTGTGAAGGTGACTTCAGCAGGCGATCCTGCCGTGGCACAGCCCCCAGACCTGCCACTATTCAAAGAGTTGGTTTCAAGAATAAATACATCCCTCTCTCAGTGTAAATCCCTCAACCTGCAGCTGAGAGGGCTCTCCAGAGAGGTGCCAGCATCCACCAGGCCAGGCTTTGCAGCACATCCTTCAAGTGCTTGCTTGGACTTGACCTCCAGAGCCTTTCCCAGCCTTAACAGTCTGTGATTCTAAAGGGCTAAAGCCACTTAAGAAAAAGGATCTTGGCTGAATTGCAGAGTAGGAGTCAGGCTGGCTTTCCAGATAGCCAGTCAGATCCAGATAAAAACATCCTGAAGGATTGCACTAAGTACTGGCTGGGGAAAAATCTGTGCAATTCTGGTACAGAGCAGCCCCACTCCCATCAAGAGGCAGCTTGTACCTCTGTGAGAGGCAGCATTTGTAGCATCAGCTCTGTGGAGCTCGCTGTGCTGTGTTGTCTGGTTGTGTGGAGCTGCAGCCTCTGGAACCTTCCATTGACAATAGTGCTTCCATCTTTTTATCTAAAACTGCTGACCTGTCGTGGGCTGCTTCCGTGGTGGATCTTCACAGAGATTCTGGCTGGGAAGTGAATGGATGTGAAGGCTGCAGGGGAGGTGAAACTGGAGTAAAACATGATCTTCCCACCCAAACAATTCCCTGATTTTAAGGCAAATGTAGGACTAACACTTTGGAAACAATGTTGAAAATGTCTGACTTGTACTGTGGGCAGAGATATAAAGACTAGGCTGGCACATCTTACATTGCCTGAGGGGATGGACTTCCAAAATATGGATTTTTCTCAATTCAGTCTTGAGATTATTTGAATAAATGAAACACAGTATGGATAGAAAATGAGTGTTTGCTTCTTGAGGGTTTGTTGTTGTCCTACTCGCTTTTATTTCCCACAACAGTTTCTCTGGGTACTTGATTTCTTTCAGTGAACACTGGGGAAAAATCACTGCTGCTTTCGTGAGTATTGTTGTTGTTGTGTTTGAGCTGTATTTTGCCTACTGACATTATCCATCCTTTGTAAAAAATCACATTTAGTGTTTGTATGTGCTGCAGTCCAGCTAATTCTTCTTTTCTCTTTTTTTTTTCTTCTTCCAGGGGATCTACAAGTATCTTGAGAGGAACTTTTCAGACTTTAAGCAGAGAGGCTTTGTTGTTGGATATGACACACGAGGTCAGGTCACCAGCAACTGCAGCAGTAAGAAGTATGAGTATTGAATACATTTGCGAGACTAGAAATGAAATTGTGGCTTTAAATGCATTCTGTCCTATCAGCACTTTTTCTCTTTGTTTGTGATGAGCTGGGCACACTCTTTCCTCTCCCTTGGTCCATTGAAATAGTAATGAGGATAGGCTGGGACTAAATCCTTTGTGGTACCAGTTTGCCAGCAAAGGAGGAGTGTAAGGCTGCTTGCTCCACTAGAGAATTTACAGATTCAGTGCACAAGAACATTAGGCTTAATATGCCTGGAGACAAATTTGAATATGAAGGTAAATTCAGAGTATTAACATCCAGCTGGAAATCCCTAAATATTAATGCACTTTTTACACTGTCATTCTCTGATATATTGCACCTGATTTAGACTTGCTTGGGGGAGGGCAATTCCACCTGCAGCCTGCTGTAATCCAGTGTATTTTCACTTTGAGGGGATTTTGCCTGGAATGCTTAAAATGTAGACTTCCAGCAATGGCAAATTGTGCTCTTTGCAAGGAAAGGGGAGGAAACTGCTTCCTGAATTCTCTAAGGAATCTTAATCCCTTGCCATTGGGGAGGAAAACACATGTGGTAATGGCATGCTGTGCAAAAAAGACAACCCAGTAGTTAGCTAATTAATATTTAGGTAATGAGAAGTTAATTATTGTAGTTACTGTTGTAACTAACAGTTAATTTTTTAAAGATTTAGTAGTGTTTAATGTTCTAGGGATGAAGCAGTCCTTGGTGTAATGGAGCACAGAATCCAGTGGCTCTCTCCCCTCTCTCACCCTCACAGCAGGGCTGAAATCCAGCTGAACTCCCCCCCAAGAGTGGTTCCAGTGGGAGCAGAGTGCTTTTCCAGCTCTGTGTGGGCAGCAGGGCCCAGGGGGATGGCAGGTCATCCAGCTGTGTCCAGTAATTAAGCTGGTGTAAGCCAAGCAGAATGTTAGCAGCTTCAGCTCCAAGCTGAGCTCTCAAACCCTTGCAGGTGGTTTCAGGTGACATTTGACAGGTGCTGTAGTGAAATTGAGTCAGTGAAACTCGGGTTGCTGGTGATGGAGAGAAGGAAGTCAGTATTAATGCTTGTCTGTGAGAGCAAGGTGAGCTTACACCATTTAATATCTCATCTGTTTTGACTCTGAGACTTCCCTGTATCTCCTGAGCTGTGGGTACCTGAGTGCAAAAGAAGTTTGGAATCAGTTACCTGGAAGAGGATGAGCTTCCCTGGTGCTTGAAAGGGCAAGTTTATAATAAAGTGAGATTTAGATCTGTGGGCACTGTTCCTGTTTCTAGACATTGTGGAATAAGGGGTGCTGCTTTGCAGAAATCTATTTTTGGAATAGATCTGCTTCCTGGACATGGTCTGCAGCTGCTGAGCAAGGCTGGCAAACAAGCTTTGTGTGGGATACCAAATCCTTTTCCAAACCTGCTGTTGCAGACATCTGGTACTTCAAACTTCCTGGGAACTTGGTTCTGTCCTTGAGCAAAGGATGAGAGTTGTGCCAGCAGGTTCTGTATCTTTGTGTGGGTATCTGCTTTGTTTGGGTGAGGGGCTGAAGTGCCTTGCACTGTGCAGGCAGCAGCTGCAAGTGCTGGCTCAGATTCTACAGCATGAAAACTCCCACCCTGACTGTGCAATTTGTAGGATGCCACCCTAAGCACAAGCCAAAAAGCAGTAGGGTGCTTTAAGAAACAAATTCCTGGAGGCGACAGGAATTCCATCTGGCTGTTGGGCTGCCCTGGGGAGTTGGGGTGACTGAATATTTTCTTTTTCCTGTTGGTAGGCTTGCAAAGCTCACTGCTGCAGTCCTGCTGGCAAAAGATGTACTTGTGTACTTCTTCTCCACCTATGTCCCTACCCCCTTTGTGGTGAGTCACCTTCTCGTCCCTATTGTTGCACCACACAGTTAAGGCACTATTTGAATTTACTGAAAAAGACAGTTGGCAATTTTCTTAAATTCTGTTATTTAACAGAAAAACAGAGCCTGCTTGGTACACTTGGCTCTTCAAGGAGGCTGTAACAAGGATGTCACTGAGCTCCTTAGTGCCTCTGCTTTTAATAACTCAAAAACAGGCTCTTCTAGTGACAGCAGCTTTTCCTTGCGTGGTTTTAAATCCTTGCTTGTATTCCATAAGCTCTTCTAGCATGCTGTGTGTTCTGTGGATCTTGGTTTGAGGGGAGGACTGGAATGCCTGGAGTACCTGTAATTTGTTTTTCAACAAGTCTTGTTGTGAATTCCTTTGTTCTGTTTCAGCCTGTTTCCAAGGGCTCCTGTAACCTGAGTGTAGACTTTCTTTAGTTGGCCAGTAAACAATTGCATTTTTGTAGTTGACAAAAATAATGTTTTTATGGAGAAGAATTAGAACCAACCTTGTAGTGGTGGCTGCAGAGCCAGTGCAGAGTGCTCCCGAGTGTATTTTCCGGAGGGACTGGTGCAGAGCTGTCGGTGGCAGAGCCCTGGGTGAGAGCTGTCTCTGGTTCCCTGCAGCCCTACGCCGTGCAGCAGCTGGGAGCTGTGGCTGGGGTGATGATCACAGCGTCCCACAACCGCAAGGAGGACAATGGCTACAAGGTGAGGCCTTAAAACCCATCCAGTCCCACCCCTGCCGTGGCAGGGACACCTTCCACTGTCCCAGGCTGCTCCAAGCCCTGTCTAGCCTGGCCTGGAACCCTCTGGGATGGGGCAGCCTGTGCCAGGGCCTGCCCACCCTCACGGTGGAAAAGCTTTTTTGTGTGTGTCCAATGGAAGGATAAGTTATGTCAAGTAATTCATCCTTCTATAACTTGACACACTGGTCTGTGATGAGAGCACAAGACCACACAGTTTGTGTGCCTTGAGCATAAACCTGTAGTGACATTAGAGTCTAATCAGCAGCTGAAGAAAAAGCAATTTGTGTGTTCACTGCTGAAGCTTAAAACTCAGCTTAAAACTAAGCCAGAACTGAGGTGAGTTCATGCATGCAGTAGGGGGCTGTTTGAAGATGGAAGTGATTTAAGAGTGGATTAATAAAACACTGTAGCATTGTGTTGTTCTCTGGTTTTCTGGGCATGGAAGAAGGGTGGGTGGCTTCACTTTGAAAGCTTGGGACAATAAAACCATCCACAATAGCAAGTGCAGTGTTTTAACTGAGTATTTCCTTCCTCAGCTCTATAAGAACCTGACCTAAACTCTCATCCTTAGCTGAGCTGAGCATTCTAGAAGCCCTGTGGCAGGTCAGTGAGTGATGGCAGTGTCAGGAAAGGCAGTCCTGCCATGCCTAGAGAGAGCTCTTGGGGGTGATTGAACTGCTCTTGTCTTCCCTGGAACAAGTTGTGAAGTTCTTCACCAGCCTTTGTTTCTGCTTAGCTGGAGCAGTCAGTAAGAAAAGAAGCCACATGAATTTCCCAGGTGCTTCATTGGTCAAGAAGCAATTTATGTTTGTCTTCTGATACACAGCAGCTTACCTTGGCCAGGATGCTGGTGTGTTTCCTGGTTTACTTTTGCCAGGATGCTGGTGTGTTTCCTAGTCTTTCCCAAGGGCTGTTTCATCTTTCACAATTTCCTATGTGAATTTCAGCAGCTTCTGAAGGTTTTGGACAGCTTTAAGTGAAGGTGACAAGCCCAGAGGACCCTGAGGAGAAAGCAGAGGCAGATTATCTGAGCAGAGTCTGCACTGTGAGCTCAGCCATGCTGTTGGCAACAGACTGTGGGAAAACTGGCCTCTAAATCTTTAATAAAGACTTTATCATAGTTGGGGGTTAGATATGGTGTTTCCACTCTGGAGGGTGTTTCCAGCTGAGAGATTACAGTTGTTCAGCTGTGGAAAAACATGGACCTTGGCACGCCGCTTATCTCTTCTGCTTTGGGTTCAAAACCAAGCTGTTCTCCTTTTTCAGAAGGAATGCCAGCCTTGGAGAAGGTGGTGTTTTTCTACCGTTACAGTTTGCACAGCACTCCCAGATACAAGTGCCCAGTTTTGGTTTCTCACGTGCTGATATTTCAGCTGTAAGTTAAATACCAGCTTTTGTGAAAACAGGCTGTGTTGTTGTGTAAGCTCCATTTATCACAACTGCAGTTATGAACTCAGAGGTTCATGCTGAATGATTCCAAATGTCTTGAGAGTCAAGCCAGTATGACTTTAGGCAGAAAGTAGGTGGAATCCTTTAGCTAGAAGAATTTATCAGGTTAACAGTCTTTGTAAATAAACTGCTTCTTGTTTTCCTTCAACTTACCCCAGGTTTATTGGGAAAATGGAGCACAGATCACCTCTCCTCATGATAAGGAAATTATAAAATGTATAGAAGAGTGTGTTGAACCATGGAATGGCTCTTGGAATGAAAATCTGGTAGACACCAGTCCCCTCAGACAGGATCCTCTGAAGAAAATTTGTGACAGCTACATGGAGGATCTGACAAAGATCTGCTACCATAGGTATGGTATAAAGCAAAATGTACCTAAGTCATGTTTTTAAGTAAGGTGTGGGTTGCAGGTAGAAAAACTGACTGCAGACAGACTTCACTGTGTTCTCTGAGGTGTCACTAAATTCAAGGGTCACCACTTAGGGTTAAACCATTGGTTGAGAATCAAGCAGCTGCCTTTGGGGATTAAGCTACTGTGAAGCACCCCAGTGGAAACCATTTAATACAAGTGAATGTGCTCTGGGAGTTCTGAATAAAATGCAGAAATTCAGAGTAAAAGTGAGGTGCACATGCATAAAATAGATTCAGTCTAAAGGTCAGGTGGGACAGAAGATGAGAAGAAAAGCAGGAGGATGAATGACACCAAACAGATCTGGAATAACATTTTAAGGTGGTGGAATAGCTGAAGTTTGATGTAGAGATCAACAGCTTATTCTTGGGAGACTTTGATCTGCTTCAGGGGAAGGTAAATATTTCATTTTCCAGGAGATTTAACCCAGCAATTTCTAGTGCAAAATAAGCCCTTTCACACATTCCTTTGAAATTAATGCAGAAATCAGCAGAATGGTACACAGAGGAATTGCAGTTCATTTTGCTCTCCCTCATGAAAACAGTGTTGCTGAAGAGCTGAAATCTCACTGAAGCTGTTTCCTCCTCAGGGAGCTGAACGTGCAGACCAGTTTGAAGTTTGTCCATACCTCTTTCCATGGAGTTGGACACGACTACGTGCAGTTGGCTTTCAAAGCCTTTGGCTTTCAGCCCCCCATTCCAGTGCCGGAGCAGAAAGATCCAGATCCAGACTTCTCTACTGTCAAATGCCCAAATCCTGAAGAAGGAGAATCTGTGCTGGTATTTTGGTTTCTACTTCACCAGATTTCTGTGGGGAGGAACAAGCTGAGGAAGGGAACAGGGAGAACCTGCTTTCAGCTGTATCAATACAGTGGGCAATCCATGGGGGATGTTTTTCTGTCACTGGTTGCTAGATGTAAGTAGGAAGGCTGTGGGTTTATTTACTCTTACGTTTTGGTATTTTTGCCCCCTCTTTCTTCTCCCACCAGGAGTTGTCACTGAGGCTTGCAGAGAAAGAAGATGCAAAAGTAGTGGTGGCCACTGATCCAGATGCAGATCGACTGGCAGTGGCAGAACAGCAGGAAAAGTAAGTGATGGGACCCTTTTTGGTGTCTTCCTGCAGAAAAGGTGGTGAGAGTCACAGGATGTCCTCAAATGGTTGCCAGGCACAGGCCTTCAATCCACTCTTTTCCTTAGGAAAAATATCCTTATGGATATTTTTCCTTCTAGTTTTATCCTTTGGTATAGCTCCAAATGCATTTTAAATCCGTTCACTCAGCAAAGAGTAGATTAAATATTTAGTGGTGTGATAGTAAATGGCCAAATAAAGCTCAGCTGAAAACTGAGTGGTTACTGAAGACAGTAAAATGTTACTTACTGTGTTCTCATTTATACCAGGCAAACCTTCCTTGGCAGTTGTCATGGGCTTTTTTTGGTGGAGTGGGGTTTTTTGTTTGTGGTTTTTTTTTTGTTTGTTTGTTTGTTTTTGTTTTTAGTTTTAATACTCTGTTTCTCCCTGCTTGTTCATATTGAATAGAAATTGTTTTCTTCCCACTAACAGGCCCCAGTTCTGGTGGTTGTGTAAGTAAAAGCTGTGCAGGCCCTGCCTGACTGCAGTGCTCAGGTTAGCAGCATAGACTGCTCTGTGTGGATCAATTTTAGATTGCTCTCCTGCTGCTGGGTCATCAAAGGCCCGAGCTGTGCCAGAGCTGCCAGTGAGGAGACCCTGGGGGTGTCTTTCCTTGCTGGCAGAATGCTCTGGGTGTGTAAATCCTCGAGGTGTGATAGGTGTGGAGTCTGTCAGAACGCTGGCTTTGCCTAGAGCAGCTTGTCAGTGCTGTGCTCAGTGCCTGCAGAATTCCTGACCTGGCCTCTCCCGGTGCTCAGTGCCTGCAGAATTCCTCTCCCCAGCCCTCACCCTGCCTCTCCCCGCAGTGGCTGCTGGAAGGTGTTCACGGGCAATGAGCTGGCAGCCTTGTTTGGCTGGTGGATGTTTTCCTGCTGGAAGGAGAACTGCTCCCAGGATGCTGACGTGAGGAATGTTTACATGCTGGCAACCACGGTCTCCTCCAAGATTTTGAGGGCAATTGCACTTAAAGAGGGATTTCACTTTGAGGTGAGTGTGGGTCGTGTTGTTGTCTCCATCTGAACCCCTGCTGGTGACCTCACGGGATGAAAAGTAGGCAGGGGGCTTCCCAGGCTTCTGGCTGGGAATCTTGAGGGATTCCAGCTCACAGAGAATGTTCTTTCCCCCAGACAAGCCTGATTTCAATCTCCTCAGTGCCCTCTGCCCGGAGGTCAGTGTGGGCAAAGCTCAGTAACAGGGACACCAATGAACACGGGGATTGCAGATAACAGAAGTACCTTAGCTGTGGTTATCTCCCTAGAGAGAAGTTCTTCTGTGGGAGAGGAGGGAGGTTTGTGCAGCCTGCCTGCACCCTGAGAGTGATCATGGGTTTGTAAGGAGCACTTGGAGGTTACACAAGGGCCCTTCAGGTACCTGTGTCAGCAGGTTTTGAATTTGGGTTTACCTCAGGCGGGGACAGGCAGAGGAACTCGGGTGTTCAGATCTTTCATGCAGCTTTGTTAAGAACTTGCTCAAAAAGAACCGGGGGTGCTCCCCTGAGACTGACAGTTTAGTTCCTGCATCCAAACTAAATCTTATTTCTGGTGGATGTTAGCTAGAAGAGAGGTAAGTGCCTGAAGTCATAGCACAAACATACAAAGGGCCAGGCCTGGTTTATCCGTGTCTTAATTAAACCCATGTGCAACAGGAGTAAATATTTTGCCAAACAATGAGGAATTTAAAACTGAAATCACCTCTGAAAACCATTTTGCGTGACTGGCCAGATAAGCCTAATCAGGGTGAATGTCAGTTCCTTGTAGTGGATTTGGTTCTCTCTCTAAATACTGTTTGGTTTTTTATAAATTGGAAAAGGGCATACTTGAAAGAAAAAGAGAAGCTGGCAATTTACAGGACCTCTTGGCCTACTCTAAAATCTCCCCCTCCTTTTTATTTGTAACTTCCTTCTCTCCAAGAAAAACTGTTTCTAAGCTTTTGGCTGCTATTGCATGATTTATGCAAAAAACCCCTCAGAACAGTGCTCTCCCCTCCCAGCACCTAAAAGTGCTGCTTTTATGTTTCTGTAGCTTTTCCTCCTGAATGACTGTGTCTCATCTGATGAGCACCACAGATGATCTGATGTGATCTACGAGCACCACAGTCCCTGACACACTTTTTCCTTGGTTTGATACTTGTGTCCTAGTTGAGTATCCACTAGGAAAATGCTATCCAGTGGCTCTTTGCCTTGGACTCGCCATCCTAACTCAAGATACAACTTGTCTGATGCTTCTTTACTGTCTCTATTCTGCTCATCAATTAATTAGATTTAAATTTAAGGAAATCCCTTAAAAAAAAAATCAGAAAAACATCCATAAGCCTTCGTGTTTTGACTCTGCAGCAGACTTTCCTATTGACTCTAAAATTAAAAGTACATTGTTATATGTGCTTTTTGGTTGGTGTTTTGTGGTTTGGTTGTTTTTTTTTTGTTTGTTTGTTTTGTTTTTAGTCTGAAGTGAAGGGAGCAGTGGCTATACTTTTTTCTTTGAATTTGAAACTAAATTGAAAAACTGTATTTTAAGCACTCATTTTTTCCCCCCTTTTTTAGGAAACACTCCCTGGTTTTAAATGGATTGGAAGCAGAGTGAAAAATCTCCTAGATAATGGAAAAGAAGTTCTCTTTGCATTTGAGGAGTCTATTGGTATGAGTGCTGGAATCCCTTTAAACTGTTGAGAACTAAGGGGGGAATGTGAATAGGACGGACTGATCTTAGTAATGAAATAAAACACACAAAAACTACTTAATTTTTATCCTAGTAGTTAATAGCATTGATGTTTTACTCTCATCAAATTGACTTGCCAACTACCAGAATAAATAGTGTCTGACTTGCTGATGCTGGTGTTTTGCTTATCTTTCCAGCCCTATAACCCCCAAGTTAATTAGATTTCTCCTGCATATGCAGCAATAAAGCAGCTTCCATGTACTGGCCAATTTTCCTTTACAAGATCAAAGGTTAAAACTTCAGTTAAGTAAATCAGTCTAATAATCTGTCAGGTTATTTTTCCACAATCCTTTTTTTTCCCTAGGCTTCATGTGTGGCACATCTGTGCTGGATAAGGATGGAGTGAGTGCAGCTGTGGTCATTGCTGAAATGGCAACTTACCTGCAGGCCCAGAGCCTGAGCTTGGCACAGAAACTCCTTGACATTTATGAAACGTGAGTGGTGTTCTTCATTAGAATATTCTACTCCACTGTTGTAGAGCTGGGAATCATCTAAGGAGTATAAATATAAATATGTATAAGTAAATGTTTGTGTCCCCCAGATGTTTTCTCATTGTAAATTGTTGTGGGGTTTTTTGATGTAGGATGGATTACAACCCATCACTAGTGTGGATATCATAAGGGGCTCCAGGAGGGCTGGAGAGAGATTTGGGACAGGACACTGGGAATGGCTTCCCACTGCCAGAAGGGATCTGTAACAGAGCAGAGGTGGAAGGAATGGCCAGGGATGCAATCCCAGCAATAAAACAAGGATGGTGTTGGTCAGAATTAAGCCTTGTACTGAGATCTTTTGGGTACCAAACGTGCCAAAACCCTCTGAATCTTACAACTGAAAACATGAATGTGCTTGTAGGTATGGGTATCACATATCCAAGACTTCCTATTTCCTGTGCTATGACCCTGCCACTATCAAAAGGATATTTGAGAGACTCCGGAACTTCGGTGGCCCTCAGTCTTACCCCGAGTGCTGTGGGACGTACAACATCTTACACGTCCGAGACGTCACCACTGGGTATGACAGCAGCCAGCTGAACAAGAAGTCGGTGAGTTGCCAAGCGTCTTTGCAGAGGAGGGCCTGCAGGGAGGGAGAGGGAAATGCCCTGTGAAGGAGGCGGGTGTGGGATGTGCTGGTCATTCCGACACAGCCATCAGTGACCTCTATCGGCTCACTGAGCCTGGTGCTGCTGCAGCTCCTCAGCTCCCAGGTGCTGCTGCAGTGGAGCAAGGGGCTGCTGCTATTTTGTAGGTGCTGCCAGTGAGCAAGAGCAGCCAGATGATCACGTTCACCTTCCAGAACGGCTGCGTGGCCACGCTGCGCACCAGCGGCACCGAGCCCAAGATCAAGTACTACGCGGAGCTGTGCGCGCTGCCTGGGCACAGGTCAGTGCCCCAGCCCTCCCTGCCCAGGCAGGGACACCGGGAGTGGCTCCTCAGCACCTGCTGCAGCGGGCTGCTTTAAGGAACCCAGTTCCCCAGGTACTCAGGGTTAAAAAGGGATCACGTGACAAAATCACGGAGTTATTTAGGCTAGGAAAGCTCTCTGAGATCAGAGTCCAAGCTGTGAGCAGCCCTCACCTTGTCAACTGGACCAGGGTGCTGAGTGTCACATCCAGGCTTTTCTTCTGCTTCTGAGGTGGTGCTGCTGCTGGTGAGTGTGTTTGCAGCCAGGTGGGTTCCCACTGCCTTGGGGGATCTGCTGTGTTACTCTGAGCTGTGGGAGAGGAACTAGATGTTGTTCACCTGGCTTCAGCTTCTTCCAGTTTAAAAGTGTGGGGGCCGAAATCCAAGGTGTGTTTACACCACATAAACCTCTTCCATTATGGAATCATGGAGTGGTTTGTGTTGGAAGGGACCTTAAAGACCATGTTGTTCCACCCCTCTGCCGTGGGCAGGGACACCTTCCACCATCCCAGGTTCCTCCAACCTGGTCTTGGATACTCCCGGGGTGGGGCAGCCACAGCTGCTCTGGGCAACCTGTGCCAGGGCCTCACCACCTGATTATTGCAGTATTAATTGAAACTAATTTAATTAAAGAAAAAGGCCACTAGAGGGCTCTGGGCACCAACTTTAAAAGTCCCTTCCAACCCAAGCCGTTCTGTGATTCCACGATAATCCCTGTGAAAAGGAGCTTGTTAAAGCAGGCAGTTTGGAGTCTCTACACCTGGAGGGGTTGGAAACACAACAGAGCAAGTCCAGCCCCATCAGCTCTTGCTGTTTATTTGTTTGGGCTTTTCCCAAACCTCTGACCTGGCCCTGTTCTTCCCCGCAGTGACAGAAGTGTGCTGGAAGAAGAGCTCCAGAGGCTGATTGAGGCTTTGATTGAGCATTTCCTGGAGCCTGCCAAGAACGGGCTGACCTGGCGCTCCGCGTAGCCCCGGTGCTGGCAGGAGGCACCGCCTGGAACAAAGGACCCAGGAGCAGAACCAGTCTCATCTGTGTGTGTGTGTGTGTGTGTGTCTTCAACAGCTGCATTCTTTTTCTGTACAGAAGAAGCATTCTTTTGTCAGGCTTTTCTCCACATTGGGATAAGGAGAGGCGGTCAGAGGAAAGGATAGAGTTTATTGTTGCAGTTCTCAGTCCTTTTGACCAAAAGTTTAATTAACCCGCACCAATGCAAATGAACTGCCCTAGTACCTTTGAGGCAGCTGAGCTTAGCTGCTACATCTTGTCTTAAACTCAGTTCAGGTAGCTGAAACACCTCTTTGTGTGTGAAAAGGTTTTGAAGTTCCAAAGGAGTGATCACTCCAAACTGACAACAAAGGCTGCTTCTTCCCTGCAGCTGAGACCTTCCGTGCAGCTCTGCACTTCCAAAAGCATTCAAGCAGAGCTCAGCATTTCTTGTTTAGGCAAATTGTTGATGTTTTTCAGCTACTCTAAGAATTCTTCTGTTGGTAAAGGTGTTCTTGGGCTTTGTAGCTTTCCTGTGTGTGTCTTAAAATAATTGGCAGTGAAACAATAGTGGCAACAGCTGCAGCTTGGGCTTGGAATTGCCTGGTGCCTTTCCAAGGCTTCCAAAGGAGCAGGAACTTGGTCATTCCTTGGTAAAATTGCCCCTTCTGGCTACCATAGACTCTGTAGCTACTTTCTGTCCCACATCTCTGAAGAGTCTTAAGTTTTCCTGGTTTTCTGTATTCATTACTTTGAATGAAAATGCCAGGCAGTGACTTCTTGGTTTTTGCTGGCCTGTATTTATATTGTCTGTGTATTAAAAAAAAAAAAAAAAACAAAAAAACAAAACCAGGGAAGAAAGTGGTGAAGAGACTGACACAGTTACTAAATTGTGATTTTTTCAAAAACTTTTTGTCATGTCCTGTCAGGTAATTTGTTAGAATAGTATTTTGCAAATAGTATTATTCTTTATCTTCAAGGGTAAATTTTTTACAGCTTCTCTCATTTGTTTTCTCCCTTTGCTAAAGTAGCAAGTGGGACTTCTAATCAGATTTTCCATCAAAACCACCCAAACCAATATTCAAGTTCTCCTTGTGGTTATATTGGATTTTGGGCAATAAAGGCTGTGTTTTGGCACAGGAGAGCTGGTTCTGCAAGCTCCCTGCTGTCCCTGACTGGAACTAAAGACAAGTAGCAGCAATTCAGTGCTGTGTTTTGTCTGTGTTGGAGACGATGGGAGAAGACCCCAAGGTGCTCTGGAGTTCAAGCTGTTGTTTTGCCACTGTTGTTGCCTCTCCAAATTCATCCTCCCTCTGATGATGGCCTCGCAGCTGGATGCCGTAGGATGGCACAGGGTAGGTTTGTGTGTGTTGCTCTCCATGGCCTCAGAGAGCCCTGAGGTTTGGGGGTTTCCTGCTGCCAGCAGCTTTGCACTATATCCATGGAGAAGTATTTCAGTGTCTATGAATGTACATGTGCTAGAGAAGGTCTGTGTTGCACAAATTCTGACCTGTCACTGCTATTTATTTATTTTTTTTATTTTAGGAGAAAGTATCTCCAAATTGTTCTGCCAGTGAGTGAAATGTATCTTAATGCCAAAAGCTTGGGTTTTTTTACCTTGATTGTACATTTGACTGACATGGTGGGAAAAATAGATAAACCCAGATACACTCAGAGGATGCTCTTCTTGTTGTCCATGCTGGATAGGGCTGGGAAGGCATTTCTGACTGCTGCTTTGCCTTCAGCTTTCCCAAAAAGGGTGCAGATCTGGATCCCCACTGCACTGGACTTGAAGGAGCTCTTGCCATTCCTTCCATTGGCAGCAGGTTAAACCCTGAGGTGTTGAGGATTTATTTCTCCAAGCAGTGAAGAGAACAAGTGACTTGGGACATAACTTGGAACAAACACTGTAAAAGGCATAGTGTGTGATGAGCCCAGCTGTGTTATTGTAGCAGTCACGTCTGGTGAGTGATGGTTGTGCTCCTGCACAGAGCAGGAATCTGCAGCTTCCCAGAGATCTGCTTTGTGTCAGTAGGCAAGTGCTAGAAATGGAAAAAATGTTTTCAAATAAGCATTGTTAGAAGCTGGTAACTGTTCATAGTCTAACTATCTTTAATTAAAGAGGAAAACCCAGCTGTGGGGTGTTATGTATCTGGGATTTTCCCCATGGATAGGTTTGACAGGGAGCTGTAGCTGTAGTGATGCTTTTGGGAGGACAGCAGCAGGCACAACGTGTTGAATGTACTTTCAGGGTATAATAACTATTTGCTGTTTTGAAACTGCTGCTACTGTTGTTTTCCTACTGTATTGGAACTGTTTGATATATTTATACTGTTCCATTTGTGGAACTCCTTTATCTCCTCCCTCTGATCTTGCATCCCTTACTTCTGTTACTGTGAAGGACTGGAATTCTTGTTTCCTTGCCCTGTAACTTGGTTAGGCATTGTGTTAGAGTTTACTTGGTTTGTGCACAATCTTCTTGAGTTGTCAGCTGTTCTTTCCCACTTCTCAGATAAGAACAAAGGCTTTTCTGACTTGAGTAGAAAGCAGATCACAGATCAAAGGACGCTGTGAATGTTGTTTCCGAGGTGCTTCCAGGTAAAAACACACCTTTTCAAAGGTTGGCTAAAGCTGTGGTCATACAGCCAGTGTGTGGTCATGCAGATAAAATCTGGAGGGCTTGGGTTTGTCCCTTGGCTGTGACAGGTTTAATCTGTGTTTCCATGGGCCTGGGACAGGAGCTTTCCAAGCTGGGGGCTTTGCCAGGCAAGGCTGGATGTCTGTGAGGCAGAGCTTATAGCTGGGATTCTTACAGAGGGTGTGGTAGAGCATGCAGGGTGTGGATTAAATGTTTGCCAGTGCTGTCCATGTCTCTCCTCCAGCCCCTCGGAGGGTGTGTGAGGGAGTTGTAAGCTCAGGTGGGCAGAGAAGGAGGGATGTCTGTAACAGGGAGAGTGGGGCTGCGGCTGTGGCCCAGAGGGGCGGTGTAGCCGCCATTTTGTGCTGGGCCGCTGAGGCAGCCCCGTTTCCCTGTCTGCTTCCCTGTTTCCCCAGCAGGATGGGGCTCCAAGGGGCTGGGGCTGCCTTGGGCTGCAGGAGCACTGGGATCTCGCTGAGGAACTCTGCTGGTGTCCCTCATTTGAAGTACCCAGCCCTTCTTTCTGAGGAGGGGGAACGCCCGGGGTGTCCGTGGGGTGATGAGGAGGGCAGGTCCTGTGGGGTTCCAGCTGCCCAGGTGAGTTCCCACTGCTGCCTGGGCTCCCCTGCCTGCTCCCCAGCCCTGCTGGTTGGTTACCTGCATGTTGACACCCCTGGCTCAGCAGCACGTAGTGTGCCCTCCCTGCCAGGCTCCTGGGTTACTGGGGATTCGGGCTCCCATTTCCCTGCAGGAAGTGTTTGTGTGAGGATGTGCTGGAAGGCAGGAGAGGAGCCATGGGTTCTGTCACTTGGGCAGGGTGGGATGTGTGTGCTGCTTCGGGAAGCATCTGGGTGGTCTCTAATTTAAAAACTGATATTGTTTTAACTTTGTTTTGTCTTCCCTCCCCCTTTTTGTCCTCTCCCCAACCAAGAGGGGGCTCCTTGCATGGTGACACCTGGGTGGTTACAGTCCAGCTAGGTTCCCTCTGCTCACGAATGGCTTTGTACAAGGTGATTGAAGTATCTCAAGTTGCATCGTTCTCCTTGCCTGGAATCTTGGGGAGTTCTGGATCTGTGCTCCTGTTTACCCATGTCTGTTCTGTAAAACTAGGGCGTATTACAAATACAGAGTGAGAATTTGCACTTTTCTGAAGAGTTTCTGTGTACTGCTATGTGGATTTAGCTGAATGAAGTGTTATAATAAAATATTCCCTTTGTAGTCTCAATCCAGGTTTCTTTGTCTTCTTTAGCCAAACACTTCTGCCCCAGAAGCTGAGCTGGGCTTGGAGGAATATCCATGTGCCACTTAGATAAGGCCTGGGAACAAAAGACTGTTCAGTGCCTTCTCCTTTTGATGGCACTGAGATCTCCTGGATAGGGGAGGGTGTCCCTGGGGCTGGGACCTGGGCTGTCCCTTTGGTGATGGCTGCAGGTGTTGTCCTGGGGGATGCTGTGTGCCCGTT
Source organism: Dicaeum eximium (assembly GCA_013396995.1). Taxonomy (NCBI): domain Eukaryota; kingdom Metazoa; phylum Chordata; class Aves; order Passeriformes; family Dicaeidae; genus Dicaeum; species Dicaeum eximium. The sequence goes on from VWZP01009173.1 coordinate 27,577, forward strand.
GTTGTTTTATCTGCCAAGGCTGCTATCTTTGAGCCTCTCTCCTCCTCCCAGCTCACCACAACTCCGAATTCCAGCCCATCCTCTGCAGGCCATGGCAACAGATGGTGCTTTCCAGGGAGAGACTCAACCATCCCCCTTCCCCATGAGGAAACAGGACAAGGATGGGGAGAGGGTCGGGTTGGTTTGGGCTGGGATGAGGGGAGCAGTGGGATCACCCCAGGCTCAGCAGGGACTGTAGTGGGGACACCTGGCTGAGCCCCTGCCGGGCTGTAGTTGCAGGATCCAGCACTGGATGTCACTGCCAGTCTGTGCAGAATGATGGAGCCATGGGGGTCCCAGTGTGTCCCCCTCAGTGTGGGGAACAGCCAAGGGTCAGGCAGAACCCCCGGCAGTTTGGGTTGGGGTGCACTTCAGGGAGAGGGGGGACCCCAGGACTGGCATCTGCTGTCCTTGTCCCTCCTGAACAGGGACATTTCTTCCAGGACAGCACGATGGGGCTGCTCTGGCCTCCCCGGGGCTCGTGGGAGCAGTGTGGGGGACCAGAGCATTTCCTGGAGGCTCCAGGGCCCCTCCGTGCTGCTGGCAGAGCACCAGGACCTGGGGACATCGGGCTGGGGGCAGCCAGGGTCGCTGGAAGCTGATGCGTCCTGGCAGGCAGCAGTGCCTGGCTTCACATTCAGGTCTTGCCAATTGAAATGTTAATTTAGTAACTAAATTAATTACCCATGTGCCAAGCCCAGCCCACGTGGGCTGTCCCCTGGGCTCGGCTCTCCGCAGGCTCCTGAGGCATCTCTGGAGCCGGTCCCTCCTGGATTATGGTGCTTGGATAACTCTTGCTGTGGGAGGACGTGGATGGTGCCCCGTGGGCTGGCCTTGGTGAGGGGGTGAGGGCTGGGTGCTTCCTGCTGTCCTGTCCTGGGGGAAAGCTGAGTGCTGTCTGGCTGTATGGAGCAAGCTGGAGCACCTGAAATCCCATCTGAGGGCCTGGGGTGGCAGCGGGACCAGCAGCCCCAAAACCTGGGCCCCGGGGTCAAGGGGAGACCCTCAGCTGCAGTTTGCCAAAAGGGAAACTGAGGCACAAGGGAGGAGAGCAATGGGCTCAGGGACCCATCCTGCCCGCCAGAGCAGCATTTCTGAGGCTGGGCAGCCTGAACAGTTAGAAGTGATGAAGAGCATCTAAAAATAGGGATTAGTAAATGTCAGGTTGGCGAGTGGCTGGGGAATGTGCCGGGAGGATGGGGCAGCTCTGCGGGACTGTCTGTGCCAGTGTGTCCTTAGGCAGGGTCAGGGACCTGCACTCATCTGCCCTGGGTCGATCCTGGCTCCCTGAGAGATCCCCAGAGCCCCCAGAACTGGCTGATGTGGATCATCCTGGACAGCCAGCACCAGAGGCATTTTCTGGGCTGTTTTATCCTGACAGGAGCTGCAGAGGATCCCAGCTCTGCTTTGGATGGGAGATCAGGAGGGGGAGACACCAGGCCCTCAACACAGGTTATTTTCCACTGGCTTTGGATAAGAGGAAACTTCAGTGAAGGCCTGAGGCCCCATGGGATGATCCCAGCCTCAGGATCTGGGTGGTGTGCTGCCAAAACCACCTCAGATGTTTGGTCCCCCTCTCTGTGCAGACGATGGGAGCCTGGTGGCACAGGGACACCCAGCAGATGTTATCCCCTCCATCTTCTCCACCCCTGCCAGCTTCTCCCTCATCCCCAGAATCCCATCTGTCTCCAACGTGCCAAAAACTTGCTTAAAACAGCTGGGAACAGAGGTTTATTTGGAAAAATAATCCAAATTGGGGCAGATTAGTGGAAACACGTCTTTCCCCATCTGCCTGGGCAGTGCTGTGCCAGCTTCCTGAGGGGCTGCCTGGAGCCAGGCTTGGGGAAAACACACAGCTCTGCTCATTCTAGGGACTTCAATCTGCCCCCTGGCCAAGCAGAGTGTCCCCAGGCCCTGTCCCTCAGGAAAAGTCCCCCAATGCCTGGTGGTGTCACCTACAGCCCCCTCCTTGCTGCTGGGGACAGGTCTGTGCTCAGCAAGGAACCCCCCATCTCCCAGAAATATCCCAATATCCCTGGCTAATTAGAAACATCCATAGGTAAATAGGAGAAATCCTTATTAACAATCCCACTTTCTTTGGCAGGGCACAGGAGCCACCCCTGTACCAGAGGAAGGACAAACAGAGCACTGTCCTGGGTGTGGAAGTCCTGAAGCTGCCCAGTGTTTCAAGTGAGCTGAGGACTGAAATCTGTTCTATGGGGTTTTTTTCCCTGTGCAAAGCCTTCCCTGCTATCAGGAGCTCCACCCTGCTTTCTTTGTGCCTCAGTTTCCCTAAGATACGAGGGTAGCGTCCCTGTTTTGCTCTTCCTAAAGGAATCACTGAAAAGCAGAGGGTATTATTCCTCCCTCTGAAGGTTTGGGTTAATTTGTGATAATGGAGGAAGGAATGTGAGGACTAAGGAGCCTGGTGTGTAGGTTCTCAGGGGTGAAGTTGCTTGGGGAGAATTAATTATCTTTAATTCTGAATGTTTTGGTAAGGATGAGCAGCTCCGATTTTCTGCCCTGCCCCAATGCAGGAGCACGACAGCCCTGCACTCACTGAGAATAAGGGTGATGCTCCAGCCCAGTTATTTCTCCTGGATAAATCCAGCTGCCATCACCATGCTGGGAGTTTTGGCCTCTTCTGCACTACAGGAGACCACACTCAGCCTCTTTCCTACAGCCCTGGGCACCACAGAGCACCTTGGGCCACAGCTGGGGTACCCTGGTGCAGTGACACACACACCTGAATGTCCCCAGGATGTTCTGGGGGCTGGGTGCAGGTAGGGCTGCCCCTCCCAGCTCCAGCTGCACCCACATCCCCCTCCCCAGCCAAACCTTCCTGCCTGCTGGGAATATCTGAGCTTTAAAAAGTAAGGAAGGAAAAGCAGATCTCAAAGCCTGTGCTGGTTGCAAAGTGCCAGTGCTATTTCATATGCAGGGCATATAAATAGACATTTTTTAGCTTTTTTCCCCCCTCTGTTTTGGTGATGAGCCACTGCAGGGGACTCTGAGCATGCTTTGCTTGGTTCATATCATGGATGCTGTTCCTATCCTGCATTTCCTTTGGCTCCAGGAGCTGCTGGGGTAACTTTCTGCTCGGGCAGCAGCTCCTGCCGTGAGCTTGGGACCCTGGGAGGTCCACATTCCTTCGTGGAAAAGGGACTGCATGCAAACGTGATGGCAGCTGGGGTTCTCCAAACACGGGGCCTTCTTTGAGAGCCCAAAAAGCCCATTCTGAGTCTCAGCTCCGTGACGATGCCCTAATCCAGAGGTTCCCTAATCCTGCTCCTTTGTCAAGTGTGGGGTATGTGCTGTACAGAGTAACATGGATGCTAACAAGCCACAGGAATTGTGCTCCCACAGCTGGTTATCCACCCCCTGCACACTGCCTGAGGGGGCTTGGCATCCCTGGAGGGTCTCACTGCACCCAGTTTGCAGGGCCAGGATGGCCTGAACCTTTGGGTGCCAAAAGGAGAAGTGCCCTCACCCCTGGGGACCAAAAGCCACCACCTCCCTTCCTCTGGCCTCAGGAAAAGCTGGAGCAACCAGCTGCCCATACAGCCAGCCCCTTCAGAGAAAGGGCTTTGGGGTCAGGGAGTGTTTGGCCACTTCTCGTTTTGCCTGGAGGCGATTTCCTTCCTTCCCGTTATCCATCGCCAGAGCCTGGCGTCTGCTGCCAGACTGGTGCTCTGCTCCCGGCTCCAACAGCCCCGGCTGCCCGCACAGCCCTCCAGGCTTCTCCCTGCTCCATGCTCCCTCTCACCAGGACCAGGGCTCCCATCTCTGTCCCCATGACGCTGCACCCCTGGAGCCACAGCTGGGTTGTGCTCTGCCAGATGTGGCACCCCGCTGCCCCTTCTTTGGCTGCACTGGGGTGGGAGAGGGAGGGAGGAGATGGGGAAGTGGACGAAGGCGAGGGCAGGCTGAGATTTCTCCCCTTGGAACTGATTGCATGGAGTGACAAGGTGGCACCGAAGCCCACAAGTCCCTACAGTCGGGGGAAAACCTCAGGAAAAGGTCTCCAAAATGCAACAAGTTTCACAACGAGCTGAGCCGTGGGGATCTCAGGATTCCCCAGGAGCCAGGACAGAGTGAAGAACCAGATCTTTGCTCACTAGGACCAGCTCCGAGAAAATAATTCAGGAAAATCGTTCTGATTCCCAGTGCTGTATCCCTACTTGAACACAGCCCAGCCGCAGCTCCCGCTCTCCTTTCCCAACTGCTCCACCTCGATACCGGGATTTCAAGGGCAGGAATTTCGAAGGGGAAAAATGCAAAGCATCCTGCACCAGGCTGCATCCGTCCCGGAGCCTCCTGGCATGCCCAGGACGGAAATAACTGTGCTTTCCACCTGGCAGCCGAGTCCGGGCTCAAGGAACACAACTCCCACAACAGTCTCACTTCAAACCCAGCCCACCGGGCACCGGCTGCTGCGGAGCATCCCCGAGCACGGCCGGAGGCAGCCGCGCTGCTCGCCCTGCCCGCCCTGCCTGCCTCAGCCTCCCGCTGTGGGGAAAGGCAAACGCAGATGGATCAAAATGCAACGCCTCCGTTTTCAGCCCAGCACCGAAACTCAGCGTTCTAAGGTGCCACATTACAAAAGCTGCAGCTTCCTTTGGGGAAGCCCCGCAGCTGGAGACACTCAGCGCTCTGAGTGCATCAGGTACCAAACCACCCGGGACAGAAAAATTGCTTTAGAAAACTGTTACCTGGATAATTTTCCCGAGCCCCTGTGCTGCTGCCAGGGAAGGATCAGGAGTGGCAGAGCCTGAGATCTGTGCACAAGCCACGCAAAACCCCTCTGCATCCCTGGCCACCAAACCAGCTCATGAAAAGAAGTTCCTAAGCACCGATGAAAGCACAGGAGCCCAGAGCTCCCTTCCTCTGGCAAACCGACCACAATAACTTCGCCTCGGCCACGGGGATATTCGGAAATCGTTTGCAAGGAGCTTTATAGAAAATAGACGATGGAGTGGGTGCAGCTTTAAATATATTTGCTCTAGGATATAGTAACAGGCACTAAAGCAAACACGGGCACGGGAATTAGGGCGGGAGCTTCTGCTTCGCTCGTTTTAAATTACAAAGTGCCGAGACAGCCGGGTCTACGCTACATTCTAGAGTCAAAGGGCTGCCCCCGCGTGCCCCGGGGAACATGCACGCAGCCGGCGGAGGCGTTTCCTACAGCGGCATCGCCTTGTGCCTGCAACGAGCTGGAAATGTCATTGAACAGAACCGAATGGATAAACGGGCTCGGAAAAGCACGTCGCTTCCCGAGGGGAGCAGCTGGACGTGTTCTCCTCTTCGCAGTGAAAAGGGGAAACAAAAAAAGAAATGAAGTTAAACTTTGTACCTGTCAAATAGAAATCTAATAGGAAAGAGAGCTGTCCATGGTCACAGTCAAGTCGAGGCTCCAGGAACGTCCAGGAGGGCAGTTTCAGGTATTGCCCGCGGCTTCCAGGCTGCGCCACCCAAACTCTCGGGGCCGGGGGCCGAGCCGCGCACCCCGCGTGCCGCACCGGGGCCGGGCGGTAACTGGGAACTCTTCCCGGGGCTCCGGCTGTGCGTGCCGGCCTCCCGCGGGGCCGAGCCGGGCGTGCTCCCCAACCGCGGGCACCGCGAAGGGGGAGCGGCTCCGGAGCCCTCCAGGAGGCTCACCCCGCTGTGGTGCGCCCCAGCGCCCGCCCCGAGGCCGGCTCGTCCTCGGGGGCCGCTGTCGGTGGTGCCGTGCGAGGGGACGGACGGGCCGGGGCCGGGCGGGCGCGGAGGCGTCGAGGGGCGGGCGGGGCCGGGGCGGGGGCCGGGGGCCGGTCAGAGGCTGGGGGTGCCGGCGCAGCGCGGGTCGGCGTCCTGCTCGTAGCGGTAGTGGTAGCCCTCCATCTGGTCCCGGCACGCCTCGCGCAGGTTGTGCAGCCAGCGCTT
>VWZP01009173.1:33589-49633 GCA_013396995.1 Dicaeum eximium
CAGGCCGCAGTCGCAGCTCAGCGGGTTCGCGCCCAGGCTGAGGCGCAGCCCGCGCAGCTCCGGCGCGTCCAGGCTGCGCAGCTCGGCGGCCGCCAGCCGCTGCAGGGAGTTGTTCCGCAGGTCCAGCTCCTCCAGGCCGGGCGGCAGCAGCGCGGCCGGCAGCGCCCGCAGCGCGTTGCCCGCCAGCTCCAGGCGCCGCAGGCTGAGGTTGCGCACGGCCAGGGCGAGCTGCTCCTCGAGCGGGGCGGCCAGCAGCGCCTGGTTCAGCTGCAGCGTGCGCAGCAGCGGCGCCCCGGAGAAGGCGCCCGCGGCCACCGAGAGCAGCGGGTTGTGGCTCAGGTCGAGGGTGCGCAGGGCGGGCAGGCCCTGCAGGGCCATGTCCTCGATGGTGTGGATGTTGTCGTGGCGCAGGCGGAGCAGGCGGAGGTCGCGCAGCGGGCGGGCGGCGAAGGCGGCGCGGGCCAGGACGCTCANGCTCTGCCGGCAGCGCCCCGCGCGCCGCTGCCCAAATCGGGCCGGGGGGGTGGAAGGGGAGGAGAGCGAGGAGGAGGAGAAGGAGGAGGAGGAAGAAGAGAAGGGGACAGGTTGGGGCTGCCCGGCGCTGCGGGCTGGGCTGGGAGCGCCGCGGGCGGCGGCCGTCGGGGGGAGCTGAGCCGGGCTGGGCTGAGCCGGGCTCGGCACCGAACCCGCCGAGCCCCCGCCGCTGCGGGGTCTCGGGGGCTGGACGGGGCTGGCGCGGTCCCCTTGCTGCCCGAGGAGGGATTAGGAGATGTCGCGGTCCCCATCGAGCCCGGGGAGGATTTGGAGGCTGTCCCGGTGTTTTCCCAGCAAGGTGGGCGTTGGGGGGCTGCTGCGTGTGTCCCCCCAGCCCTGGGGAGGGAATGGGGGCTGTCACGGGGTCTTTCCACCCCAGGGAGGATTCGGGGAATTACCTCGGACCCCTTCCATTCCAGGGAGGATTTGTGGGGTTGTCTCAGCTCGCCTCCAGCCGGGGAGGACCTAGGGGCTGTCCCACTCCCCTTCCAGCCCTGCTCCCCGTTCCCTGACCTTCCCCACAAAGCAGGCGCCCCGCAGCATTGCCCGAGCATTGCAGGGTTATCTCCCCGTGCCTACAAGCCTGCTTGCTCCTCCCTGCAGCTCTCCCCCTGGGGCTGCCCGGGGCTGGGGGGCACAGGGGGGATCACAAGCCCCTGGTCATGGAGGATGGTGTCGGGGTCGGCATGGGATTTTTGGATGCTAGAGCGATGCACAGCCAGGGACCGGGAGCGCTGTGTTCAGAGCCAGATGCGGCAGCAGTTGGATCCCCTTCAGTGCCTAGATACCTTTGTGGACCTGAGCTTGGGGTCACCTTAAATAAACCAGAGTCCCAGAATGGTTTGGGTGGGAAGGGACCTTGAAGTGCATCCCGTGCCACTCCCTGCATGGGCACGGACACCTTCCACTGTGCCAGGTTGCTCCAAGCTCCGTCCAGCCCGGCCTTGGACGCTTCCAGGGATGGGCGTCTTGTGGATCTTGATTTTTGTCCTCCTCCCTGTCCATATCTCTCATCCTGACCTTTTCCCCAAAGTATTTCCCCTCTTATTGGGGTTCCTTTCCCCAGAAGCTCTCCTAAATTTCACAGGGACCTGGTCAATTGTGGCTGCTGCTATGACTGGGTGGCTTGAACTGCTCGTGACCACTCTGTGCTGCACTCCCAGAAATTGGGCAAACTCTGTATTTAAAGTGACGGTGTCTAACAGCAGCCAGAGAAATCAAGGAAGCTTGTGAGAGGGGCGGGGGAGAGAAGCAGACTTGGGAACATGCCAGATAACCGTGTGCCATCCCGTATTTCAGTGTGGGGCAGCATCCACGGCCGATGAGGGGGGAGAGCCAGGTGTGCAGTGGGTCGTGCTGAGCCAGCACTGCAGCACTCCCAGATGGAGCCTCCTCTTTCCCAAAATAGCACTTTGCAGCCCATTTATCTCATTTAATTGCTATATATAAAGAATTGATAGCACTCTGGAAGACAAGGCAGCGGGTGGGTGAGGTCAGGCCAGGTGAACCAGGTCCTGGCAGCTCTCACCAGCTGGGCTGCGAAGATCCTGGCACCTCTCAGTCCTTCTCCAGGCTCCTCAGACAAGGAGCTGCCATAAAAAAAGGCAGGCACCTTCCCTCCCGATCCAAAAGCCATAAACCACAGTGGCTGAGTGACGTTAGAGGTTATGGGAGAGCGTGAGGCTCTCTGCAGCTGACCCCTTTGACTCTGAAGGGTGGAGATGCTCCAAGGTTTGGAGGAGATGGGTGTTCCCGGGCCGTACTGCAGCAGGGTGACTTTGGGGACGTGGGGGCTATTGCCTGGTGGCACCTTGGTGATTTCCCTGCCTGCTGCAAACACTCTGGACTTCCCCAGGGATGGCTGGGGGTGGTGCAGTCGCAGCATCCAGCTCAGCACAGCTGTGAGCCTTTGGGGTGCCAGGGATGTGCCAGCATGTGCAGTGGTTCCCGAGGTCCCAGCATCGCCCACCAGGTTGGTGTCATTAATTCCCGGCTGTCAGGGGTCATGCTGGAACCTGGAGCCCCTCAAACACGCTGTGTACAGACCTTCAAACCCCCATGGGCTTGGATCGATTTGAGAGCCTCCTCCACCATCCCCCCAACCATAATTCTGCATTTGAAGCAGCATTGAAGACTTCCTGTGGTTAAAGGCCGAGAGATTGCATCTGCCATTGCCATGTCTCAGGATGAGATTAGGTCAGGCTGATGTGATTTGTTCCTACAATTCCATACAGACCGTTACTCATTGCCTCGTTATCTTCTGGATGCTTCCAAGGAGAATTGATTGCTTGTGCCATGTCTTTGGTAGCTGCTGTCAGGCCACCTGCTCTGTGACATTGCTTCTCTTTCCCCCTCACCACTGGTGGCCCAGGTTATTTTTGGTTTTGCACCCTGGGGATGTGGAAGCACAGCTCTGGTTCCTCTCCCACCGTGTCCTGCACTGTTTTGTTTGCTGCTGGTGCTGCTCTTGTTTGCAGTTGGCTTTTTAGTGAAGGCTGGAACAAAGAAGACAGTGGATGCTTTGACTGATTCCTTCTAGTGGTGGAGGGCATTGTTCCTTTCCTGTCCATCCCTCTGTGTTTCCTGCTGCTGCAAACTGAGGCTGAAGGCTCTCCTCATCCTCTGGGCAGAGGATGGATGGACAGCAGCCCTGAGGAGAAGGACCTGGGGAGTGTTGATGGGTGAAAAACTGGACATGCTCCAGCCCAGAAACCTCCCATGCCCTGGGATGATCCCCCAGCGTGGGCAGCAGGGGAGGGGGATTCTGCCCCTGAGCTCAGGTGAGAGCCCACCTGCAGAGCTGCCCCAGCCCTGGGGACACAGCAGCAGCACCTGGAGCTGCTGGAGAGAGCCCAGAGGAATCCATGGAATTGCTTCCAGGGCTGGAGCCAGGCTGGGAGAGCTGGGGGTGCTCACCTGGAGAGGAGAAGGCTCCAGGGAGAGCTCAGAGCCCTGCCAGGGCCTGAAGGGGCTCCAGGAGAGCTGGAGAGGGACTGGGACAAGGCCTGGAGGGACAGGACACAGGGAATGGTGTCAAATTGACAGAGTAGGTTTAGATTTGATATTGGGAAGGAATTCCTCCCTGTGAGGGTGGGCAGGCCCTGGCACAAGGTGCCCAGAGCAGCTGTGGCTGCCCCTGGATCCCTGGCAGTGCCCAAGGCCAGGCTGGACAGGACTTGGAGCAGCCTGGGATAGTGGAAGGTGTCCCTGCCAACACTGCAGCATTTGAACCCAGCTATTAACCTTTGCTCAGCCAATGCTGGCAGCAGCATCCCTTTAAAATCCACACCCGTGACACTAGAACTGCTCATTGCCCTGCAGGAGCATGCTTGGAAAAAATGCTGGAAAATAAGGATTTTTTTTTCTATGTTTCCCACATGAAACTGTTGGAAATGACATTTCTTTCACTTAAAAAAAAATCTTCCACCTATATTTGCAGAAGTTTGGCACGGAAGTCGTGGTTTTGCCTTGTCCTAGGTGATTTATTTCCCTCCCTTGCTCACACCCTGTTGGGATTACAGAAATTTAAGCCAAGATGGGAGAATGCCCAGGCGCAGGAAAATGGAGGCCAACTCCCAGATTTTGTGTTTTGCTCCAGGGATGGTGCTGGGACTGGAGGTCAGGTTGGGCCTGCCTGGTCCCATGGCCAACCTGTTTCCCTGTGACCTGGCAGAAATTGCCTTCCCCAGCACCAGCAGATAAAAAGTGGGAAATAAAAGCCAGGCGTGGGTTGTGGCTGGCCATGGTTATCCCTGCAGGAAGAGCTCATCCCTGGGGTTGGCAGAGGCCCGCTGCTGGCTGGGTGCTCCACACCGCCTCCTTTTCCCGCTGCACAGCTGCCTGTCCGTGTGTCCCAGCTGGCACCGCCCAGGTCCCATCTGCTCGCTCAGGGAACGGGGTGGCTCCTCTTGGTAGCCCAGCCACCGTCAGTGCCACTGCTCCAGCCCCACGGATGGATTCCTCGTGCTGGTCCAGGGAGCCGGGTGGAACTGGACACGGCTGAGCTAACTGGTGCATATTTTAGGGTGCTGTCGAAGCTCTTGCATTTAAACACTGCAGACTTGCAAAGGCAGCTGCAGGTGGGCAGGGCCTGTACTGACTCCCTGGGCACGAGGGAACGGCACTTTGGAGGCCCAAAGCCAGGCTTGGCTTTGCTGTGTCCAGGGCCCAACGGAGGAGATGCCAGCCCAGCCCAGCAGAGAAACAACAGATCCCTCATGGCAGAGCCACAAGATGCAGCAGGGGAGGATGGTCCCTGCGGAGTGTCAGGGCTGGGTACAGAGCCCGGGCTGTGTTTAACTGCTCTGTTTAAACCACGGCACGTGAAGGAGAGAGCACCTCCTCCCCAGCCGCCTGCAGAGCCCTGTGTGCGCTGGCAGCGCTCTATAAATACATTAGCAATAAATAATGGATAACCTGGATGGGCATTAAAGTGTAAACAGGAGGTGAAGGGCTCTCTCCCATTACCGCTCCCCCGAGAGCCCGCGCATCCCTCTCTCCGAGTCCGGCTTGATGTTACTCCAACTGCAGAGCCCTTAGTCACAGCACTGACAATAGCATAGATCAGTGGCTCCAGAGTTGGCAAAAACAAACCAAAAATAGTCCGGAGGGCAGAGCCTTCCTCCCGATAGCCTGCTGGATTTGCCTGCATCAGCGTTTTTGCCTGTGATGCTCCTCTGACTGCATGGGCTGACCCTCCCAAGGAGTCAGAGTCCTCTCCCTGGCACACTCCATCCCAGAAACCTTGGGAGTGCCCCTGATTTGGGAGGTTTTATCACCCTTGGATGCAGCTGAAGTGTTGAGCCATGCTGGCTGGATACGGCCCCCAAAAGTCACTGCCCTGTGGCTGAATCCCACCCCGTTCCCAAGTTGGAGGGGATTGTCCCAGTCACCGTGGTGACCATGCCCACAGATGTTCCCAAGGGATGGCATGGACACCCATCAGATGTGCAGAGGGACAAGGAGATTAAATGAATTTATGGATGTGGCATGGGATCACCTGGCAGGAGACTTGTGCTGAGAGTTGAAGGAGGGGCTGGTCAGAGTCAGGCAGGGTTTGCACAGCGGGGTGTCCTGTGCTGCTTCCAAAGGGTCCTCAAAACCCCAAATAAAAGCAAGCCTTCCTGGTACCAGGAAGGTTTCATGATATATCCCGGGGTCCACCGTCCTCCTGGAGAGGAGAACAGGGCTTGGAAAACCAGCTGGCTCCGAGCCCTTCTCCTCCCGCAGCCTTGCTGTGCCAGAGCCGGGCATTAATTCATCTCCTGGCCACAAACAGCTCTGCTCGGGAGAGAGGAGAGGGCTGAGCTCTCCATCTACCCAGCTTTCCCGGGAGCCTCACGGAGGTGGGACTGGGGAGCTGTGCCAGCCCGGCTCGGGGTCAGGTACCGGCAGATCCGGCGTGTCACGCTCGGCTCGGGCTGCTGCCTGTGCGAGGGGCTCTGGCAGCCAGCCTGGGCAGGCAGCGTGTCCCGGGCCGGCCCGCGGCCAGGCTGGGCTCGGCTGCGTGAGCCGGCAGCGTCGGCTGGGAACGGGGCACTGCCCAGCCCGTAGTCCATGCAAGGTCTGATGCTCAAGGTCTGGCTGCAGCTGGGGGCTGCTCACCTGGACATGCTCATGTCGTGATTCCTCTGGATTTTCCCCCTCTACTCTGCCACTGTAAGACCCTGCCTGGAGTTCTGTGCACAGATCTGGTGTCCCAGCACAGGAATAAGGACGTGGAAGTGTTGGAGCAAGTCCAGAGCAGGCCACAGAGTTAGTAAGGGGAGTGGAACACCTCCCCTATGGAGACAGGCTGGGAGAATTGGGGCTGTTCAGCCTGGAGAAGAGAAGATTGTGTGGAGACCTCACAGCACCCTCTAGGTCCTGAAGGGAAGCTGGAGAGTGACTCTCCATCAGGAATTGGAGAGACAGCACAAAGGGGAGTGCCTTCAAACTGCCAGAGAGAAGGTTTGGATTAGGCATTAGGAAGGAATTCCTGCCTGTGAGGGTGGGCAGGCCCTGGCACAGGGTGCCCAGAGAAGCTGTGGCTGCCCTGGATCCCTGGAAGTGCCCAAGGCCAGGATTTCCCCTCTCCTACCCTCCTCTCTGAGCCCTTCAGGCCTGTTTATCTTCCTGCATGTCTTTGGAGAGCTGCTGTTTCCTGCTCTTCAGGGTGTCAGATCGGCTTGCAGAGTAAAAGGTGTGGGTTGGGGGCCACGTTGGTGATGAGAAGAGGGTGAGCAGGGTGGCAGTGGAGCCGATGGAGAGCTCAGGGCAGAGCCCGCTCGGGGCTGAGCTTTATTCCCAGGTGGTGGCTGATGCAGAGCTGCTTGAGCATCCCAAATTCTCCAGTCAAGTGGAAGCCAAGGGGTGGTGCAATCAGAGCAGGCAGCTGACGGGCTGCTGAGCTCCCTCCACAGCTCCAGCCTGTGCTTCTCTGGGCATTTTTCACTGCCAGCCAGCTGAGCTCTGGTTACTACACCGAGCAAATGAAAAAGTGTAAATTTCCCCAGGCTTGGAAGTGGGAGAGGGTCACAATTACTCACACTGGAGCTGACAATTAATAATGGAGACCTGACAAATGACACGCTCACCTGGGATAGTGCACGGCACCTGGAGAATATTAAATTAACGCTCAGACACCCTGAGCTTGGAGCTGTGAAGTCCTGGTTTTGATGCCTGATGGCAGAGCTGAACTCGGAGCTCCTCCTGTGGGCATGGTGAAGGCAGGACAGAGAATTCCTCAGGGAATTTCTGTCCTCCAGCTGCCGAAGCACTGTGATAGGACCTGGTTTTACATTATTCAGGTGACATAAATAATCTCTTGAGTCTAGAGGGGAAAAAAAGGGCAGGCATGGCCTTGCCAAGGCTCCTTTTGCAGAAGGTGACTAGGGGTGACTCTCATCAAACCCAGTCCTGCTCTGGACAGGGACTGGGCAAATGTGGACTCCTGGGAGACAAGGAAAACCCAGAGTAAGGCCTCTGCAAAGAAGAGCACGGGACCTGGGTGTCCCACAGTCCCCAAAAACCTACATTATAGCTCAGCCTTTTTTCCTCATCTCCCATGGCCAACAGCACTTTGGTGGGGTTTGGGTCTACCTGGGGTTTGGTGGGAGGATGCGTGTGCAGCATCCAGCAGCTGCCCTGCAGGGAACCTGGCCCTAGCAGGGGAGCTTTGTGGGGAATTCTTCCTGAATCCCTGTAAAACTGAAGACCCCCACGCATTGGTGACGATTTCTGAGTCACAACAGAGCTCGTTGCAATGTTTCAAGGCCCTGCCTGCAGAGGGGATGCTCAGGGGCAGAAGCAGAGGCCAGTGCTCAGCAGGATTATAAATAACTTGCCGTGGGGACCTTCCAGCTTCCCTTCTGTGGCAGGTCGTAAATAGTGTGCTTTGGGAAGCACCGGTGCATTAGTGAGGCTGTAAAGCACCGGGCCCCGGCTGGGCACTGCTGACCGAAACAGCGGCAAAAACCCAGCGAGAAAAATGCATCCCATTTTCTTTTGTGAACCACAGCACTCTGCTGGCTCAAAGTGCACTTTAGGAGATTCATGGACTGAAGCCCAAAACAGGCAAAAGACCTCCAGAAGCCTCCTGGGGCTGGGCTGGGGCAGAGCCTTGGGCCCTGTGCTGCTCCTCAGGCCGGGTATCCAAGCAGGGTGGGCTTTCCTCTGCCGCCCTGCCACGGCACAGGTGGCACCCGAGCAAAATGCTGCAGCCAGGAGTCTTGCAGAAGAAACTGCAGACAAGGCAGGTGGTAACATCTGGTAAATGATCCTTCTCTAATTGCTGTTTTATGGTTGTTTGATGCTGGTGTATAAAACCCCAGCAAGCTTCATCAAGGTTGCAGTGAAACCTTCTGAGAAGCAAAGGGCTGCTCTGAGGCTGCTGTGTGGGAGGGGGGCCAAGGAGAGCCCCCAGGTTCTGACCTTTCAAAGGCATTTTCTGAGTCACCTTCCCGAGGGATCTCTCTGCTGCTGCCCTGGGAGCTGAGGGAGATGTCACCTGCACAGGGTCCCTGCCCCAGGGAGGGCAGGTACCGCCCAGCAGCCCCAAATAGCTTCCCAAATGCTGGCTTAGAACAGAGGTGTTTTTATAAAAACCACTACACAGAGAAGGCTTTAGGGGTGAACAAGCCTGATGTGGCCCTGTCCAGAGTTATTAATTTCAGAGCTGCTGGAATTGCTTGAGTCTGGTGATACCCCAAGGGTGTGGGACAGCTGGCCCAGGAGCAGAGCCAGCTCCGTTGCCAGTATCCATCCTCAGCCAGAGGTTGTTGCATGCAGGGAATGGCAGCAGGGAAGGCCATGTCCCTGTGCTGGCTCCTGGGGACACATGGCTGTCCCTGGTGTCTTGTTCTGGGCAGGGAATTGTTTGGCCTCGGGCAGCCCTGCTCCTGTCCCAGCTGCAATCACCTCTCCAGGCTGGAAGATGCTCCTTGGCACCTTCTCCTTGGGCTGCTCTAAGGATGGGCTGGGAAGCAGCTATTTCTGCATGAGGAATCTGCCCAGCCCCTGTTGGCTGGGGTTGTCCCACCCATCTGCCCTGGAGAAAAGCTTTTTTCCTGGTACCAGGGTGTCAGGTCCTGCTCAAGGCAATGATCTCTGTCCTCTCTGTTGAGGAAGCTCTCCCTCCTCTCCAGCTCTGACCCATGTTGGTCCTCGACCCTCTCTCCAGAGCATCCCTCTCCCACCTTGCCACCCTCAGCACTATTCCCAGGGCTGGAAGGCATCAGCCATCCACGAGGACCCCAGGACACAGAGGCAGCCCTGGTGGGTTGTTTCTGCCTGGCACCAGTGATGGTCCAGCTGTGGTGGCTCTTGTTTACTGGTCTGAGGCCTGCAAAAGATTAGGAGAAAACAGATGGCTCCTAATTGGCAGTGCAGCTTACTTCCTGCTCTCCAGATAAACCATTAAATTAAGGCTTAAATCAAACTTCGTACAAGTTAGGAGGCTGCTTGTAATGATTTCAAAATCTAGACAGATTTAAGGGCCTGGATTAAGGCACTCTTTACTGTAATGAATAAAAAATGCCTGCTCTGTCCTGTAAGGCTGAGCAGCAAAGCATTGAAGTGCTGGAAATGGGACTAGCAAAATCCTCAGGCTCTGATGACCAGAGTTCTGGGGAAAAGCAAGAGGTCGTGGACTTGGGCCAGGCTTTTCTGAGAGTAGACCTGTGATGGGGCTGCTGAGGGGCACACAGCTCACTGGGACACAGTGACACCATCAGGAGGCTCTGGACATCCATGGGGAGTCACAGCGTGGTTCAGGGCTGAGCAAAGCCTTGGGATAATTTTAATTGAAGCTGAACGCAGCTCAGTTAAGATAAACAAAATTTAATAAGCTGACCAGCTAAGGCTGATTAAAAGCGAGCGATGCCTCTGGATCTCCCGTGAGCATCTCCCACTGGAGCAGCATGGATTGGCAGCTGCTCCAAGGATAAAAAAGCATGAGCCCACGGGTTTGGGACATAGCAGTGTCACCTGTGATCCCTTAAAAAATTCTCCAGGAAAGGAGAGGTTTTTGTTGTCTGTCCTAAAAAACCAACACGCCTGCAACTCTGACCAAGAAATCTCTAGCTCTCAACCCAGCCAGGATGGAACTTCTCTCAACCTCTCCTGAATAACCCACACAGGCCTGGATTCACCTCTCAGCAGGAAAAATGCCTCTTGCTAATTGCACTGTTTTTGGAGCTGCTGACAGGACAAGTGCCACACCACGTGTCCTGCCTGCTCCAAGGTGCAATCCAAGCCTCCCGGGGCATGGAGAGCTGCCCAAGCATCCTTCCACGGAGCTGGGAGGGAGAGGCACCACAGTCCCTGTGCAGCAAGCTGTTCCCAAGCTATGGCACCTCTGGGGACAGGGCTGGCTGGCTGTCACATGCTGAGGATGTCCCTGCCCGCCCCAGCCTGCTGGCTCCCCTGGAGTTCATTCAGTGCTGAAGGAAAGGTTGTGCAGGAGATCCGGGAATATGAGGTTGGAAGGGGCCTCAGGGATCATCTGGTCCAACCTTTCTGGGACAAGACAGCCCAGCTCCCTTACAGATGAATCTGGAAAGTGTCCAGAGTTGAGGAGTCCTCTGCTTCTCTGGGGAGATTATTCCAGTGGCTCATTCTTCTCACTGGGAGAAATTATCCTCTTGTGTCTAGCTGGAATATCCCCAGGGGAAAAAACTGCACCCCTTGCCCCTCATGTTTTCTGTCCAGGGGAATCTCCATCTTCTCAGCAGCCCCCTCAGAATGTGGTGGTAATGTTCTCTTCTCAAGGCTGGACAAACCCAGGGCTCTCAGCCTTTCCTCACCTGGCAGCTTTCCCAGTCCTTGGGTCATCTCTGGGGCCCTTCTCTGGGCCCTCTCCCACACCTTTTCTGTATAGCAAGGGCCAAAACTGAGCACAGTATTCCAGGAGTGGCCTGCTGAGTGCTGAGTGGGATAATGACTTCTTTGTCTCAGCTGGGGATGCCCTGGCTGGTGGGGTCCCACTTTGTGCCCAGCCTGTTTCCAAGGCTGATGCACAGATGCTCACTGCAGGGAAGGAGCTGACACATTTCTGTGCATTGCCAGGGAAGGTGGTGATACCCCACGCGTGGGCACCGAGTCCCTGATAATTTCCTAGCAACCTAGAAAAGTATTGATCGTGCCAAGCAGCGCATTCATGCTTCATCTCAGAGTGAAAAATTTGGTGCTGCCATGCAGTAAATTCAGCAAAGCATTCACAATTAATGCACAGTTCCTGGCCATGCCTTTTGGATAGGCTGCCAGGACTGATTGATGATTGGAATTCTGCTAACTGCTTTAAGGAGCAAATTAAGGAGCAAGTTTAAATATCTGTGCTTTGAGCATGGAAAAACAGCTTCACTGAGCAAGCTGGAAGATCACATTAGTCTAGACAGGCCTTTCAGCTGCCTCTAAAGGAGTTGCATCTTCATCCACCTCTGGTCAGCCCCACAGAAAAGAAGCAACACCCATGGGCATGCAAAGGGTCAGTTCTTGCTCCCCTAGGAGGATTTCTAGTGTAGTGAGAGCTGGAGGTGCACCAGACCTCAGAGCCACAGCTGAGTGCCTTGGAAAGCAAATGGCTCCAGGAGAGAGTGCCTGTTACTGGAACTGCAAATACTAGTATCGATATCCATGGGAGGGTTTGTGATCCCTTCTTCCTTCTCATCCAGGAAAGGAAGTCAGGTGGAACAGCTGCTGGAAAGGAGGAGGGAAATGTGGAGGTTTCAGGAGCAAGATTCCGGCGGGAAACGCCTCTGAGAGATGCAAAGGGCTTTGTGCAGAGCAGACATGCAAAAGGGTGGGCAGGGGTAGAGGTGCCTGGTTTGCAGCAGGGTCAGGCAGAGACGACTTTGCCAGCCCCATCTCCTGGGACCCAGCTCTCCTTAAGGAGCTCTCCCGACTCTGCAGGAGCTGCAGTCAATGGGTACAAACTGAGAGAGTGGAAGTTGAGGCTGGATATTATGAGTAAATTCTTTACTGTGAGTTTGGTGAGATACTGGAACAGATTGCTCAGGGAGGCTGTGGACCTGGGTAAGACCTTGATCAAGCTGCTCTGCTGGGAAGTGTCCCTGCTTTTGAGCAGCGACCAAGAGGGGCTCACTCAGCCTGTATATATATTCCAAAGGCTTTGCTGCTATTCCCATTTCACTTTGACAATGGGCACGTTCAGCTGGATGGCAAATCCAAGAGGGGAAGCTGTGTAACCCTCACTAAGCACAGTGAGGTGTCTCTGCAGGAAAGGCAGGCAGAGGTTGTTTAAGGAATGAAGGAGCGCAGAAAATCCTGGGAGCGTTCAGAGCATGCACAGAAAGGGCTCTGAGAGCCCACTGGAAATCAAGTGGCATTAAGGCATGAATAAGCAACTGAGGAGGGGGGAAGAAAGGCCTGCATATCATAAAGAGGGATGAGGAGGAAGGGAGCAATTCACTGTGGGAATGAAAGTGCTGCATCAGCCCGATGGCCCCAGCAGCAGCCCGAGGGATTGATCTGTGTGCTTGCTGGGAAATGTGCCACCACCCCAAATGATGGCTCCTCAGTGCTCCCCTGGGCACAGCCCGCTCCCCGGGGCTCTGGGCATGCAGGAATGCCAGGTGCAGAACACCTCTGTGGGCAGGATGGAGGGAACAGCCCCCTCTGCAGAGACGGTGGGAGGTGCTGTATTGGCCTCTGTAAAACTGCCTGGGCTTAGGTCGGAACAGACCCTAAAAATCATCTTGTTCCACCCTCTGCCACAGGCAGGGACACCTTCCACTATCCCAGGTTGCTCCAAGCCTGTGCCAGGGCTTCCCCTCCCTCACAGCCAAGAATTCCATCCCAATATCCCATCCATCCCTGCCCTCTGGCAGTGGAAGCCATTCCCCTTGTCCTGTCCCTCCATGCCTTGTCCCAGTCCCTCTCCAGCTCTCCTGGAGCCCCTTCAGGCCCTGGAAGGGCTCTGAGCTCTCCCTGGAGCCTTCTCCTCTCCAGGTGAGCACCCCCAGCTCTCTCTGACACCCGAGGCAGAGATAGTGAGGGGGAAGAAGGAGCAGGTAAGTAGATTGCAAGAATTTATGGCTCCTGCACAAGCATGGGTGAAAAACCCCTTTGGGGTCAGGAGAGTGAATGCAGGGATGATTGCACTTGGCTTTGCTGCTGGTGTTGTGGGAAAGTGACCCTGCTGCCAGGCACTGCAGAGTTAAACAACTTTCCTAGCTTGTGACATAGAAATATGATCTATCTGGGGGAAAGCTGTGCTTTTACAGCCTTAACATCGCAGCGTGACATTCTGGAGCTTCAGCATTCCCCCGGCAGAGCGCTGGGTAAATGCCACTGCTGGTAAAGTCTGATGACCTCTGGAAATTCAGGGGCAGTTGTATGGTCCTGGAGGAGGACTTTGAGAGCCTCATCCCCTGCAGCAAAAGGCCCAAATTCCGACCACCACATACTGAACAGCAACTGTGTCCCAGGCAATATTCCAGTGCTTCCAGCTGACTGCTGCAATTCCCTCAACACTGTGGATGTCAAACGGCAGAGCTCGGTTGTGATCTGTTGCTGTACAGAATTTGTACTGCACAAAGAAAGAGCTGGGAAAATGCTTCAGCATTACAAAAAGTGAATAAACCCACTCAATATCTGGTGTGCACGTGGAGAGGCACAGAGTGTGCCCCAGGTGCTGGGGAAGTTAGATTTGTTAGCAGCCACGACTTGCTAAATGAATTTCCCTGCATTATCTGTCAGGAGCTGACTGCAGCTTGGTTATCTTTGCTGGTGACACAGGATTGTTGCTGAGTTGTTTTGTGCTCCGTTGGTGGCTGCAGAGCTGTCAGAGCTTTCCCTGCGAGGGACCACAGGCGTGAAGCTGGAAGGGGCTTGCAGTGACCCCGGCTTCTCCCTGCCCCAGTGACAGCCCCACAGCAGAGGGGATTGCTTACTGCAGACCCCAGTGAGGGCATGGCTGCTTTCTTCCTGACAGAGGCATTAGGGACATTGTGGAGGATGCAAAGATCTAACTACTTACTGGCAGAAAAAGTGAAAAGGGGAACAAAGGAAAGACATCTTTGCGTTGTCTTTATACCAACAGGAGTTTAGGCAGTAGAAATAACAGTATCTAAGTAGGAATTCCCTCCTGTTGTCCATCCCATGGCACTGTGGCTCAGGTGTACACCCCAGAGTATCCTCCTTTCCATGGAAAAAGGCTTTTGTTGTTCAGGAGTACCACAGCAGCCAATCTGCCTTTACAAAGGCTTGAAAATCCTTGGGTGCCAGCTCCTGGGTGAGTTCATCCCCAGCTTCTAGGTCACCATTTCTGCTTGGAAACCCTAAGCCTGACCCTCACCCATTGTCTCTGACAACAGCAGAGGCAATGGATGTCCTTGCTGCCTGCATCCCTCACCACCAGCTGTCCAGGATTTTGGGAAGGAATGAACTTTGTTCACCAGGGCAGAGCATGTAGCCCTGTGTGGGAGTATTGGAGTTCTTGTCCCCTCAGTTTTGCTCCTCTGGAGTTCATAGCAACATTAATCACACCCTGGCCAACTGCTGGAGAGTTTGTTTTAAATCTCCCCAGACAGCTCTGGCTCTGCAGAGAGTTCATTAACCATGAGCACTTTCTGTCCTGAGAGAGAATTAAATGAGTTAAGACATCTTAACGAGGAGCTTAAGTGCTGGGTAATGGAAGTAACAGTGAGCACTGCGGGGCTGGATGCACGGATGGGGCATAGGGGACTCCTTGGGAAGTGCCCAGAGATCTGGCTCCTGCTGCAAAGTGTCCCTGGAATGGGGATGATGTGCAGTGCTCTGCCTGAAGAGCTGCGCTGGGGTGGCCCTTCTGGGAGAGAAATCATGGAATCACAGACTGGTTTGGGTTGGGAGGGACCTTACAGCCCATCCATTTCCCCCTGCCATGGCAGGGACACCTTCCACCGTCCCAGGTTGCTCCAAGCCCCAGTGTCCAACCTGGCCTTGGGCACTGCCAGGGATCCAGGGGCAGCCACAGCTGCTCTGGGCACCCTGTGCCAGGGCCTGCCCACCCTCACAGGGAACAATAATTTCTCCATATCCCACCTAACCTGCCCTCTGGCAGTTAAAAACCTTGGGATCCCACAGCCAAAGTCAGCTGGCCACACAACACAGTGTGACAGACACTTGGGTGCAGGAATTAAACATGTTTGCTATGTGCTGCTGATGGAAAAGGTGGGGAAGGAGGAAGTGGGGGAAAGAGAAAGATGAGGCAGGTGGCCAGAGACTGGAAATGCAAGCTGGAAAAATCAAAGGACACACTGAGATTATGGATGGCCACAGAAACAGGATTGTCCCCTCAAAAGGCAGTTAACACTTGAGATACTTTGATGTTACTTTGCTCCTATATTTAATTGAGAATTAACAAAGCTTAGCAAGGAATATGCTGGGCTTTGGAAGAGCTGCTGGTTCAGCCCTGACAGTAACGGGAGCTGGAGCTCTGGCCCCCAAACTGGGGGGCTGTGAGGGGAATGGGGCTGAGAGTGTGAGGGAATGGGGCTGAGGGAGTGAGGGAATGGGGCTGAGTGAATGGTGCTGAGAATGTGGGGAAATGGCGCTGAGAGTGTGAGTGAATGGGGCTGAGGGAGTGAGGGCATGGAGGTGAGAGTTTGAGGGAATGGGGCTTAGAGTGTGAGGGAATGGCGCTGACGGAGTGAGGAAATGGGGCTGAGGGAATGGGGCTGAGGGAGTGAGGAAATGGGGATGAGGGAGTGAGGGGAATGGGGGTGAGGGAATGAGGGAATGGGGCTGAGGGAATGAGGGTGAGATTGTGAGGGGAATGGCACTGAGGGAGTGAGGGAATGGGGCTGAGTGAATGGTGCTGAGAATGTGGGGAAATGGCGCTGAGAGTGTGAGTGAATGGGGCTGAGGGAGTGAGGGAATAAGGCTGAGAGTTTGAGGGAATGGGGCTTAGAGTGTGAGGGAATGGCGCTGACGGAGTGAGGAAATGGGGCTGAGGGAATGGGGCTGAGGGACTGAGGGAATGGGGCTGAGAGTGTGAGGGAATGGGGCTGAGGGAGTGAGGAAATGGGG
>VWZP01009173.1:49901-191890 GCA_013396995.1 Dicaeum eximium
GGGCTGACAGTGTGAGGGGAATGGGGCTGAGGGAGTGAGGGAATGGGGCTGAGGGAGTGAGGAAATGGCACTGAGGGAGTGAGGGGAATGGGGGTGAGGGAATGGGGCTGAGGGAGTGAGGACATGGAGGTGAGAGTTTGAGGGAATGGGGCTGAGTGTGAGGGAATGGGGCTGAGGGAGTGAGGGAATGGGGCTGAGTGTGAGGGAATGGGGCTGAGGGAGTGAGGACATGGAGGTGAGAGTGTGAGGGAATGGGGCTGAGGGAGTGCATCTTTTGCAGGTCGGTCCTATGGTCAGCCCCAAATGGTGATTCCTTCAGCAGACTGACACAGACAATTCGTTAATTTGCTTCCCATGTTGTAAAGTGGCCTGTTGAAGTTAAAATCTCCATCCAGGTATGGTTTTCCGCTAATTCCTCTCACTCTTGGTGGGATCCAGGGAATTAAGCTCAGGGTCTGGGTGTGATCAGTCCTTCCCTCTGCTTTGCAGAACAGCAAGGTCGTGTGAGAAGGATGTTACTCTTGGTTTAGCAGAAAAGTGGCATAAAAAAAAAAGCAATGAAAAGCAGTCTTAGAATGGCAATTTCTTACGTCTCTACATCCGAGGCTGATAAATATTCACATTTCCCATGGTAAAATGGAAAGAACTGTAAGGGGAAGTGGATCTGCTTTGAGGTGGAGTACAGATCTCAATAAATTCTAATCAGCTGCTCAGGAATGGACACAGGGGAGTGGGAATTGGTAGATAAAGCCTCAGCTGTTAAAAGAAACACTGAGTAGCTCCTCCTGGCTGGATAAATCAGGCAGCCCTCTATATACACTTGTAACTAAGGAAGGTGAATTCATGAGGATGGAATTGTAGTCTCATGTCAGATTAAATTTGGATTTATGGCCTGGAAGATTACATTGGTATGTACCTGCGGTGGAAAAGTTTTGGTTTCATTTAGAGCCCTGTTTCTTCCCTGCTAGCTAGGCACTTAGTCAAGAAAATAAAAAAGAAAAGAGGCTGCTGGGACAGAAATTTTTGTTTTCATTCAGGCCAGCCCAAATAATAAATCCGCAACCAATTAAACCTCCCACTCATCCCTGCTCCACAAACCACAGCCTCCTGGAAAGCTCCTAGCCCCAGCTGAGATGAAGCTCCTCCATTCCTCTCACTGCACAGGTGAAGCTGCTGCTCATTTTCCTGAGGGGCGACATTTTCCTGGGTTTTGGTGATTTTATGCCAGGCATTTACCTGTTCCAGTTGTACCACCTTTTGTTTCTAGCCCTTGTCTGCTCTGGCTTGCCTTTTCGAGGCTGCCAGCAAGCACTTGGGATTA
Organism: Dicaeum eximium; assembly: GCA_013396995.1. NCBI lineage: Eukaryota > Metazoa > Chordata > Aves > Passeriformes > Dicaeidae > Dicaeum > Dicaeum eximium. The sequence goes on from VWZP01009173.1 coordinate 51,223, forward strand.
TGCACACATATTTGCTTGCAAGCATCGATTAGTTTGATCACCCTTGCAATCATTATTCTTGCAAAGACCAGAAGCTTTTAGCCTGGTTTGTTTAGTTTTTAAATGTCAGAAGCGGTGGAGTTTGCAAACAGAGAGGGGAAAGAGTGATAGAAATGACCCTTTCTGATGTTAAAGCAGGAACTAGAAGTAAATTTAGAGACTTGCAGGTTCAGAGAAAGGGTTGTGGGTGACAAAAGGACAAGAAAGAGGAGAAATGGGGGTAATGTCTCACAGAGACATGGAGAAACTTTCCTGCAACACAGAGCTGAGCCTGCCAGTAAATCCCCTGGCACTTCAGGGAGGATCCTTATGTTCCTTGCACTTAATGAGGGATTTTCCTGTTAACAAGTCCTCAACAAGTTTGCATCCAGGGGACAGCAGTGCTCTGCCCCTGGGCAATGGCAGAGTGCCAAAAAGTGTCAGAAGGGCTCCAAAAGCACCGAGGGGCTGAGCTGAAACCTCCGTGCCAGATGGGACTGTGGCTCCAAGGTCAGGGGTGAGGAATTCATTGCACCCCAAAAGTCACTAGTCTTGGGCTTGCTTCCACAGGCAGGACCCAAAGGAATGGATCTGGCCCTCAGAAAATTGAAATTAAGCTTGTAGACTGTTCCTTGCTCATTTTTCAGAAACCTTTTCTCTTCTAATCTTTAATCAAATGTTTCTTCAGCTTTTTATGTAGTTCCTATCAAAAAGCCCATCTGTGAACAAAATTTCCCTCATTTCCAGCTTAATATTTTTTTCTGCGAGTGGCAAAATGTTCTTGTCTGAAAAATGTTTAATAAATTTCCCTCTGTCTCTTGCTTTTATTAGCTGTGCTTTCCTATTCCTGACGATGCTCTCTGCCATTCCCATGTTCCAGAGCCCACTGAATTATTCAACCCATTTATTTCTGACTTTGGGTATTGTTCTGATCTGCCAGCATGTGCCAGTCAGATGGGAATGGGGAAGTTTTCTTCCTCCAGGGGGGAATCAAAACCCCACAGTCAGAGAAATCTTATCCTGCACTTGGGGACTTTTGGGAACAGGAGGCTTTTAATGGTCTTCTGTGTGGGAAAGAGCTCCTCCAGGACATCTTTTCCAGCCCTGGGGCCAACAGCAGAAGGAGGTGGAGCTGCTGGAGCACTCTGGGATATTGGAAGGTGTCCCTGCCCATGGCAGGGTGTGGGAATGAAATGAGCTTTAAAGTCTTTTTCAACCAAAACCCTTCTGTGATTCCATGAACTCTGCCTTGAGCTGTGGAGAAATCCATCCTGGCTCAGTTCTGCATAAATATGACATTGTACCTGCTCCAAAAGTGCACCAGACTGTTTGTCATCCAAGGACGGCTTGGGAAGTGTGGGGGTGTTGCCTGGGAAGGGAGAGCTGCCCACACGCAGGAAAATTGTATTTTCACACACTGCCTTCCTGACATTCATTTGGCAGAAAATAAATATTCCTCCAGGCATGCAACAAATTGGTCCTATTTCTGTCCCCACCACCCTTAAAGCTGCCTAAAGGCTATGCTTTGCTGGAGAAAAGGGCTTTATTATTTTGGAAAGCAGGCCTTTGGGGAGCAGATCATTATCAGAATTTAAGAGCTGGATAGAGGCTTAGCCATTGCTAAAAGTCTGGTGTTAAATGGGCTCCTGTTTACTGATATTTGTACTTTCCACTTGCTGGGAAAAAAAAAAAAAAAAGAAGACCTTGATTTCACCAAGGATATCAGGACAAAATAGGAAGTAATCAACAGGATTTTTAGCTGCGTGCTCCTTTTGATTATCCAGCCTTTCCCTGAGCACACATTACTGCCAAAGCACCATGAGCTGTTCCTCCTTGGTTTAAGCCCCTTTATTGTCTATCCCTGCTCTCCATTCCATTGCTTCTCCAGCGTGGAAAGCTGGGCTCAGCTTGGCCTGGAAGGTGGCAGGCATGGATGAATTTCTGGGGAACATCCTGGAGTTTTCTCCCAATTCCTTCCTCACTTTTCTGCACAAACGTCAGTGCAGCCACATCCTTGTTCTGTCCTCACTCCTTCCTTGGGTGAGTCTGGAGCTGTGATCCATCCTGGCATCCCAAGAGCAGCTGGATTCCCAGGGATCTGTGACCAATGACCAAACCTGGCTCCCTGCAGCTCCACCTGGCTGGAGATGCTTCTCTGTGCCCCTGGGACCTCCCTGTCCATTGAAACAGCCCAGCTGGTCCATCCAGCATTTGCACAGGATGGGCTCAGCTCCCCTGGGCTGCCCCTCAGCACTGCAGCAGCAGAGAGAACCAGAGACCAACGGGACACCTGTGCAGCAGCTCCTGCCAGGGCTGCAAAGCTCAGTGCACTCATCAGGGATTCAGGCAGGTTATTTCCGAACCTGAGCAGCTCCTTGTGTTTGTGTGATGCAGCATTTGAGATAATAAATCCTCTGGGAACAGGGTTCTGCTGCAGAATGCACCAGTGAGTGCCCAGGCTGGGGCTGGAACAGCAGAGCTTGAATTATCTGGGTTTTTCGTGTTATTTGCAGAATTCAGCCTCATGTTACCCTGGATGAGAGAGAAGCTCTTGCAGTCATAATTAAATGTCACATACATTTAACAGAGTGTAAGTCTCTATTCCAAACTCCCTCTTCCATCTGGCTCCAGCACAGCTGAGCTCAGGCTCTTCACAGCCTGGGAAATGATATTGGGGCAGTTTGTGTTTATCACAGCCATGACTGATGCCTGCAGTCAGCTCGTGATAGAATGAAGGCAGTTCAGGCAGCACAATGGGGATGTATATTTAGAAGATGAAATAGGGCCTTGTGAGCCATTAAGTGCCATAACATTGCCACTGGGGAGTGTAAATAAGAAGTGGAACACAAGTCACCGTGGCAGGGAGTCGTTCTCCACCCAAAACAGCACCTGTGCCCTCCTAAGAGAGGAGAGCTGGGGTTGGATGACACTGAACTGTGACCCCTGTGGGACCAGTGCCTCGGATGCTGCAAGCTCCCAGACAGCTGGAATGAGGGGCTCTTACATTTCACAGAACCACAGAATCTCAGAACTCCAGAATGGGTCAGGCTGGAAGATACTACTGTGTCACCTGGTGCCACCTCCCTGCTCCAGCGGGGCCATCCCAGAGCACAGGAATGTGTCCAGAGGGTTCTGGGATATCTCCAGTGAGGGACACTCCACAGCCTCTCTGGGCAGCTGTTCAGTGCTTGGTCACTGCACAGCAAAGGCGTTCTGCCTCACGTTCAGCTGGAACCTCCTGGGCTCAGCCCCTGCCCCTGGCTCTGGTGCCACTGCTGGGCCCTGGAGCAGAGCCTGGCCCTGCTCTGCCCCTCCCTGCACCCAGGGACACCCAGGGACACCCAGACAGGACAGCCAGGGCTAAGGGCCCCTCTCAGCTGGGGCTCCTCTCCAGGCTGAGCAGCCCCAGCTCCCTCAGCCTTTCCGGGGCACAGAGATGCTCCAGGCCCTTCCTCAGCTCCAGGAGCTCCCTGTCCCTGCTCAGAGCCCAGAAATGAACACAAAATCTTTGTTCAAAACGTGTGAGATCAGGTTTGCAATGAAGTTCAGCAGGGGCTGGTTTCTGACAGGAAATCACTGGGCTGTTGCTCACAGGGAGTGACAGAGCTCAGCCATCACAAAGATTTCTGCTGTCTACCTTCCCACATGCCAGTTTGTGTCTTCATTTCAGCTGTGATTCCCCTCTTTGGGCTGACAGCAGCTCTCACCATCTGGAGAGAGGTGTGCTTCTCCTGGGCTGAGCCTTCCAGGTGGAGCTGCCAGAGGAGCAGGAGGAAACGTCACAAACCGGGAAGCGTCAGAGGTTTGTTTTTCCACAGGCTGTTCTGGGATGTAAATAAAGAGTGTGCTCCAAAGTGACCTGAGAGCAAAGGGATGCTAAATATTGGGATCAATCCAGGCTGGGGGATGAGCAGGTTGAGAGCAGCCCTGCCAAGAGGGATTTGGGGGTGCTGGTGGCTGACAGGCTGGACATGCCCCGTGCCCTGGGCTGATCCCCCCAGCCTGGACAGCAGGAAGGGGGGATTCTGTCCCTGAGCTCAGGTGAGAGCCCACCTGCAGAGCTGCCCCAGCCCTGGGGACACAGCAGCAGCAGCACCTGGAGCTGCTGGAGAGAGCCCAGAGGAATCCATGGAATTGCTTCCAGGGCTGGAGCCAGGCTGGCAGAGCTGGGGGTGCTCACCTGCAGAGGAGAAGCTCCAGGGAGAGCTCAGAGCCCTGCCAGGGCCTGAAGGGGCTCCAGGAGAGCTGGAGAGGGACTGGGGACAAGGCATGGAGGGACAGGACACAGGGAATGGCTTGGACATCAGAGCTCATTCAGCAAATGATGTTGATGTGGAATGGGCCATGGGCTCACTCAACAAGTGATGTTTCACAGATATGTTTAATTTTGAAAACTCATTGAAAAATCCCCAGAGCAAACTGTTCTTGTAAAGTTGAAATGGAGCAGGCTCATTTCCCCTTTTGGGAGTTCTGCTTGGAGTTTTAATTTAAGCATGTGATAATAGTTTAAAAAGTCCCAAAACAGATCAGTCCTCTTTAAATCACAACCAGAACAAGATTATTTGGCTTCTGGACAGATGTTTTGAGATTATTTTGAAATAGGAATTCAGAGAAGTTTTTGTCCTCATGTGGGGTTGGGTATGACCCAAGTGCTGAGAGAATGGAGTGATTTTCCAGCATCAGCCATGATTTCTGTGGTGTGGATTGCTGCTTGATTCACTGCAGGTGAGTGAATTATCAGCAAAATCTCTGCATCCTTCTGCCTTTATTAAAGGCATCAAACAAGCAACCAGCATTGCTGAGCTACTTTGTCAGGGAGAAGAAAACCTCCTAGGGCAGGAATATTGACCGAGTTTGTAATCTCTGTCCTGACCTTTCTCCTTCACATAAACCTGGGGGCTGAGTCAGGACAATAAATCTGCTGCATCTCCTTCAGGAAGGAAAATGATTACTCATCTTTCCCTGATGAAAGGGATTTTATCCTGAAGCCTGGCTTGTTGGTGATTTGCAGAGCTGCCATGGAATGGGAAGGAATTTGTGCAGCAATAACAGGGCTGTGCATGGGGATGCTGCTGTGGGGCACTGCCATGTCTTCAGAAAGGCATCCAGATGCTTCTGCATCATTGCTGGCCATGGAGGGGAGAAACAGAAGGAAAAAAGATCCTGGCTAGGATCTAGAAATCATAGATGGGCTGTGGGTGAAGTATGAAAGTGGAGAGCAAGGGAAAGAGGGATTGTGCATCAATCCAGAATAAGCAAGCACAGGAGCAGAGAAGGGGAGAGAAGCAGGATCTCTGTGGAGATTACCAGTGCAGGTTAATTGAATAAAATATTTTTTCACTGTTTGCAAAGGTTCCTGCCAGGACCATTGGAAGCTGCAGAAACTGGAAGATGTGCTCCATCAGCCTGGCAGAGCTGGGGTTGGACATGAGGGCTCTTCCAAGGAGCCCCCTGGAGCAGAGAGGTAGAAGTGGGGTTAATATTCTCCTTGACAGCAAGAACCAAGAGCTTATTTGTGATGGACAGCAGCTTATGTGGAGCCATGTTTGGACAGCCCTATAAAGAGCAGAAGTGGTTTGAAAGCCCTGAATGGAAGCCAGTCAGGTTTTTACATGTTTTTTAAAGCCTCATCAGGCTCTAAGCGGAGTTTGGCTTTGGTGCATGGCAGATGGCTCAGGAGATGTTTCTCTGCTCTATACATAGTAATTTTTGACCTAAATCTACTTTTGCCTCTTCTACAGAAAGCACACGTATCTTTGCTGGTGTGGGAGATTTCCAGAGCGATTCCAGGATAGATGTTCTGAGAAGGGAGTGGGGAAAGCCCATTGCCATCCCCTGGCAGGACCATGACCCATCCCAGAGACCACGCCGGTTCTCTGCAGCTAGCAGAGCCAAGAGCTCTCCCTCTGGAGGACACAAGTGCAGCTGGGCCAAATTCACTGCTGGAATTCACTGCTGGAATTCACTGCTGCTGGGACCCCTTTCTGCACCACCCCAGAGTTTTGGGAGCCCATTCCTAGGGTGCAGCTCTCGGCCTTGGGAACAACAAGGGCTTGGAGTGTAGCCCACCAGACAGAGAATCATGGAATGGTTTGGGGTAGAAGGGACCTTAAAGCCCATCCAGTGCCACCCCTGCCATGGGCAGGGACACCTTTCAGTGTCCCAGGCTGCTCCAAGGCCTATCCAACCTGGCCTGGAACAATTCCTGAAGTGGAGCTGCTTTGCTCCTGCGTGTCACGGTGCTGGTGACTGGTGTGCCATAGTGTTGGTGACAGGTGTGTCACGGTGCTGGTGACTGGTGTGCCATAGTGTTGGTGACAGGTGTGTCACGGTGTTGGTGACAGGTGTGTCATGATGGGCGAGTGCTTCTTCTCTGGCCTCAGAGGAGCTCAGAACAAACAGACAGCTGAAAACCAAGCTGTGTAAGAAGAGGGTGAACTTGAGTGCAGCTGCGTGGGCCATGAGCCAGCCCAGGATCTCAGCAGGACCTGGAAGCCCATTACAGTGCAATGCCTCTGGCCTGCCAGCGCTGCCCTGGTACCTCCAGCTTTTTCCCGGAGCTGGCTGCTCATCCGCAGCGCCAGGAGGAGCCTGGGAGGCGGGACAGGCTGCGCGGCAGAGATGTCGCGGGGTTTATCCGAGCCCCACAGCGCGGAGCAGAGGTGTCGCAGGGTCACCTGCAGCGCCCGGGCAGGAGCACCGGGCCAGCCCCGCCCTGCTTCGCACCAGCAGCTCTTTGCTGTCCCTGCGCGGGCTCCACGCCCTGCTTTTCCCGGGGCGCAGGGAAGGAAGAGGAGCGGAGCCATCAGGGATGCTGCAGCGCAGGAACCGCTCCGTGCGCGGATGCGGCTGCATTAGCGCTAATGGGCACCGCCACCAGCCGGCTCTCGGGAGGATGCCGAGCGCTGAGTTCCACTAATGCCTCCTTAATCCAACCAGCCTTTAAAAGAGTAATGAAAAGAGCTCCTGTGTACAATAACCAGGGCAGAGCAGGGGATCGCAGCCGTCTCTGGGCTTTCCTGCTCTTCACCCAGAGAGAGAGCAGCCCTGGCTGTGGGCTCTGCCTTGCATCCTGCTCCCAAATCCCACCCTCGGATCCAGGAATCACAAGTCCTGTTAAATAACCAGGTTGCCTAAGCTTGGTCTGATGCACTGAAACAACATTTGCGAAGTGCAAATCCCGCTGTCACTTACGTAACTGAATTATCCTTCCATATGCCAGACAGCAACTCTACTGTTAATTGATTTTAATCTAATCATTTGTAGCCAGTCACCAGTTTTAATCAACCCTGCCCACCCCCAGCCCATCGTTTTGCATGAGCCATCTCTCCAGCAATTACTGGTTTTAATTATATGAGAGCCTGGTTATGTTTCATTAATTCTTGTCACATTACCACAGCCCTCCCTTTCCACATCCAGCGTCCAGCCACCTCGGCATCGTGATCCATTGCAGCGCACAAACAGGAGCACCCTCGCTCCAGCCTCATTAGATTTGGAATGCTAATCAGCAAGATTCAGAGGAGGCAAACCATGAGTGCTCTCCCCTTTTCCTCTCCTCCTCTGCTCTCCACAGACAGAGCAAAGCCACAGCCTGGCTCCAGCACTGGGCACCTCCTTCTGGCCTGGGGCTGAACCAGGGCAGAGCCTCAGATATCTCAAAATGCTTCATTTTTCCTTGAGGAAAAGAACTCGGGACCTCCCAGGGGAGGAGGAATATCCCTCACTACTCCAGCTCCAAGACTTGCCACCGACATGAGATGCCCCTTGGGGGTGGGCAAAGGGAGAGGCCCACAGATCCTCGGGGCTACTGAAAGGAGGTGCCCAAAGGAGGCCAGAGAAGGGAGCCACAATCACCCCGGAGGAGATGTCACACATCAATAAAGGATGACCACAGAACGGGCTAACGGGGCTTTTGTGGACAACTAATAAAGCAAACAGGAAAAGTCTCATTCTGCCTGAGCATCAGCGAGGAATCTTGGCTCTGGGGACCACTTTGTGTTTAATCCTCCCTTTCCCCACTCAGGCCAGCTTCAGATGGATATGAATTATTGAATCCAGCCAAATTTCCCCTGCATTCCAGCTAGCCACGACCTCTGTTCTGAGGGCTTGTGGCAGCAGTGGTAGGGCCCCAGCAGGAAGGCTCTTGTGGGGTTTCTGTGTGTGCATAACTGAGCTGAAGTGATCTGTATGGTAACTGGAGTGGCATTACCACCTTTGTGCTGGTAATTGTGCAGATGATCCAATTTAGCACCTCTCCACCTAACAGGAGCATTTTTAACACGTTTATTATGCTGTAGATAAACACTGCATTAATTATTCATTTATAATTTCTAAGGTTGTCTCTCACAGGGAAAAATGGAGAGTCCTGAGCCAAGTGTTGACATTGGAGGCAGAACCTGAGCCACGGGAGAGCCGGGGGATGGAGCAAGGTGAGGAGCAGGGAAGCATTCCTCCCTTCCAGAGGGAGCTGTCCCCACATCCACAGGGAATGGCTGCCAAGGCCAGGGTGGTTCTGACGGCCCGGAGAGGCTGCTCAGGTTGGCTGAGGGCGACTGAGCCAGGGACAGGTCGGGCAGGGCCGGGCGGACAGCAGAGGGCTCTCGAGCCCTGCCCGCTGGCCCCAGAAACTGCCCGAGGAATTAAACATCGGTTGGAGACAAAGAGGGGAAGAAAGAAAAAAAGAAAGTTGAAAAGTAGAAGGGGCAAAAGAAAAAGAAGAAGAAAAGAAAAATAAAAAGGGGAAAGGATAAAGAAAAATAAGAAAAAGAAAAGGATAAAGAAAAAAAAAGGAAAAATAAATAGAAATAGGGGAAAAAAGAATAACAATAAAAAATAGAAATAGAAATAAAAAATCCAGTTTTCCCATGCAGAGAATGTGTCTGCAGGGAGCAGTGCTGTGGTGATGCAGTGCTGGGTCCTCCCCTTCCCACCCCAGGGATTTGTCATCAATCTGCCTTTGGCTCGAATCTGAGCAGCGGAAGGAGAAAACCCCCTCCCTCGGACGGGTTGGGAAGAACCTGGAAGGTTATTTTGGTATTTCGAGTGGGAGCTGGAGGAGGACGCCAGACGGGGTTTTTCATCCTTCCCATTTTCCCCAGTGTCAAATAGGGATCTCATCCTTCCCTAATGCGGGACAGATGCCCCAGAGCGGCAGCGCTGGGTCCCCTGAGCAGGGACGGGGAGGGATCACTGCCCCGGGAGCTGCCTTTCCCTGGGGACATCCGAGGATCCTCACCTTTCCCAGGTGACGCTCCCATCTCCAGACCCACCTGTGTGTCCCTCTCTGCCCTGAGCACAAGGACACCTCTGCATTTCTTGACTGGCAGCGGCTGTTCAGGAACCCCGGAGAGGGAACTGGGAAGCCCAGGTGGGAATTAGAACTTTCCTGTGCAGGCTTTGCCCTGTGCGATGCTCAGGAAATCTTGTCTGGCCCTTACACCCACGGCACGGGGCTCTGCCGGGTCTCCTGCACATCCCAGTCCCTAAATAAAGCTGTTCCCTAGGATGGGATCAGGCAGGTTCGGGTTCCTGCCGCTCCCTGCCCTGCCCGGGCGGGAGACACCGAGGTTATCTCGGCCTCTGCAAAGTCGGGGAGGAAATTGCCAATAAGACCTCGCACCTTGGGATCTGTTGTGGATATTTCCTTCCTCATTTATGTGTAAATAAGCCCTTTTCTCTCTGACACCGAGCAGGGCTGCAAGCGGCTGTGGGCACAGAGCTCATCCTGCCCGGACTCGGAATGCGCAGATGGAGCCTTGGAGAACAAAGAGCTAATCCCGAGTGACCTGACATCATCTCCAGCACGGAGAGCAAGGTGTTGAGCCCGGCTGCCGCTGAGCACACCTATTAAATGTGTCCTCTCTGCCATGAATTATGTATCTCTGCATTTCCATTTCCCCACTGCCGCTGGTTTGATGAAATTCTCCTCAGCTGATAAGGATTAAGCCACCTTCTCCAACGCACAGCTCCGAGGCAGCCCAGTGCTTCATCAGCCGCAGGTGAGGGTGCTGCGTGTGCAAGGTGCAGGGCCAAGGCTGGAAACCGGGAGGGAAAGGCTGGGCAGAGGTCAGGGGCTCATTCTGCACAGGGTGGGGCTGGCAAAGCTCACCCTGCCCGCTCCTCCTCTGAGCAGCAGCACCTGGTGCTGGCTGAGGGGCTCTGGAGAATCCAGCCCCCACCCAGCAGAACTCCAGAGCAGGGAGGACGTGGGGAGCACAGGGGAGGTTTAGCTGGCTGCTTTCTTAAAAACCCTGCGGGTAGGAGAGAAGGGATTTACTCAGCTATCACAACCCACAGGAGCAATCCCCGTTTCTGTCTTCATCCTTCTTTTGTCTTTTCCCGGGGAGAACAGGCATCCCTACAAATCCACGGCTCTGCTCCAGACAGGAGCCAAGCCCGCCCCTAAAGCACCAAGAGACAGCTCAGGCTGCAGCAGCTGAGGGGTTAAAGAGCTGAGATGTCACAGCCAATACCGCAAGTGTTGGTCAAACACAAACAGCACAGCGCCCGAGACCTGCTGCTCTCCTGGTGACAGGACCAGGGAGGGTTTGTCCTGCTCAGACACTTCAGGGCAGGGTGAAGGAGTGTGTGTGTCTGGCTTGGACACGTCTCTTAGGTGTGTGGTGTCCAAAAACAGGCTCAAGGACAGCACAGCCATCAGCCTCACGAGTTCTCCTGGACACTCAGATCCTGCCAGGACAGGAGCGTTTCCATAGCAGATCCCACTACCCAGAGAGCCCCCCACACAGAGAAAGGAGAAATTGGGGTCAGGGTCGGGAAACACCAGCAGAAGAGAGTACTTTTTGTGGAAAATGGAGATCCCTTGTGAAATCAGGAGGGCTCTGGGAGCCAGGAATTCAGGCTGTGGTGTTAAAGCAGCACCTGCACGTCCCGTGTGGGGTGGAGGTGCCGAGCACCCTCGGGGCAGCACGCACTGGCAGGGGTGGTGCCCACCCTCTCCTGCAAGGACTCATGCAGACTCCTCTTCCATGCTGGCAGCTTCCCTCCCCAAAGCTGTGAACAGGCTTTTACTCTGGATTTTTCCACAGTGTTCAACCTGGAGTAAAAGAAAAAGCCACCAGCTGCCGTGAGGCTCCTACAGCACAGAGAATCTGAGGGACAGAGGGGAGAAGAAGCAGCTGAATGAATCTTCCCAGGCTCGACCTCAGCAGGCCCAGCAGGTGAGGCCACATCTCCTGCCTTATTCCCCTCGGAGCAGATGTTCCCAGTGGGCAGACAGAACAGGCTCACAGATCGGGAGGTGCGAGTGGGAATCTCTGGGAATGGCTGCCTCGAGCCATGCCCACACCCCAGCACCTGCCCTCTGCAGATGGATAATTATTCCTTCCTCGCTTCCCTCCAGCTGAGGTGCTCTGCTGATCCCCTCCCAGGACACCCCTCGTTGTCCCAGGCCTGTCTGGTTCTGTCAGACTTTCCCTGGTGCCGTGGGACATGGCTCCTTGAGAAGCACAAGGCAAACAGGGGCACAGCGCCCGGCCAGGTCTGACAGGGAGGCAATATTTGCTCTGCTGTTTGTTTCCTGAGGGCAGGGAAGATGGATGGGGAGCAGGCATGCTGCTGACGTGCCACCCTCACCCTGCCAAGCCCCTCTGCTCAGTGTGGGGCTGAGGACACAGGGTTTGTCCAAGGGCTGGTTACAGCAGAACCCTCCCGGTCACCACTGCTGACCCAGAGAACACTTGAGGGTGTCAGACCCCCTTAGGGTTATTTTCCTGCTGAATATCAGGTTACTGAGGCTGGATTTCTCTTAGCCAGGATCCTTTTATTTCACTGGACTTGGTGCCCTGAGAGTGAGCTGCAAAAAGGGGTGAGCAAGCAGAGCCAAGCACAGGAGGCCCTCCTAAACATCCTTTGCTTTCTGCTTAAATACTGGAGGCAAAGTCCTTGCATAGTGCTCAGAAGTAACAAAAAATCCCCAAAGCTCTCCCACAGCCCTCTGCAGTGTGTTCTAAGTGGTTTTTTTGGCTGTTGTTGACCTGGCATCCTTGCTCACACCTCCTCAGCCTCTGTGGATACCTTCACTCGCCACAAACCCCTGTCCTTGACCTCTCCATGCAGTTTTCTCTTGGCTGCTGTTACCTGAGGACATTTCCCCCTCCCTTTTACCAGGAAGCAGCATACCCTGTCTCTCAGGTTTATTGTCTGTGCCAGCTTGAGCCCACAAAGCAGATGGACTCCATGCCTGCAGAGCTCCAGAGTGCAAGGAGAGCAAAGAGCCTTATCCGTACAAATAACATCTGCATGGACACGCTCCTCCTCTCCTGCTCCTCAGAGGGCAAAGAGCTGGGGATGGCAGTGGGAATCTGACAGGGGCAAGTGGAGACACTGACAGGGTTACACAATTACCTGTGATTTTGTCAGTCACAAAACCACCAGCAGCCTGCTGCTCTCCCCAAAGCCCAGGCAAATTCCCTTAATGAGCCACTGGAAGGGTGTGGGTTGGAGGTGATGTTAGAGCCCATCCATGCCACCCCCGCCATGGACAGGGACACCTTCCACTGTCCCAGGGTGCTCCCAGCCACAGCCAGCCTGTCCTGAAATGCTTCCAGGGATCCAGGGGCAGCCACAAATTCCCTGGGAAACATTCTGTGGGAACACTCTGTGTCTGGTGGTGTCCCCAGAGGACCTATCCCTATGGGATAGCAGCATGAATCGGCTTCCTTTATCTCTGCTTCCTTTCCCCAGCAGTTTTCAGCAAATCAGAGAAGCCAGATGCTATCAGCACCTTCCACTCTTTGGAAGTGGTGCAGAAGCACATGGTGACTTTGAGAGTGCTAAAAAAATAGAGAACAAGAGTTTAATAAATCTTCCTCTCAGCAGCGTCCTCACCCCTTTCCTGGCCTGCAAAGAGAGGTGACACCCACTCATTCCTCAGCCACATTGCACTGCCCTGCTTTGAGTTCCCTCCTCTCTTTCTGGAGGAGGCAGAGGCAGGTGTGTGCTTGGGAGCAGGGGAATCACTCCAGGGATGGGAAATTGAAGGGGAGCTCTGGTCAGTGGTCCAGCCTGAGTGGTGGTGGTGTTGTTGCCCCCAAAAGATCTCAGTGCTCCCTCAGCATGGCAGGTCTGAGTGTGCTCTATGGGGTCCAGGGAGCCCATACCCAGACCTGTGCCAGGGTGGGTCTGCAGCCTCTTGGATCTTGTGCCCTTCCAAGGGGAGCAGGGGCTCCTTCTCTTCCTCTTACTGCTCCTCCTCTGCTCTGCAGAGCGGTGTGGCTGCCCCATCCAGCACTCACACCTTCCCTTCCCTCCCCTTCCCGTGGCACTTTCCAGGCTGCTCTCCAGCGTGCAGCTCAGCGCTGGCAGAGATCTGCCATCTATTAATTGACTCAGTACCTGACTGAGGGTGTCAGCATCCCGAAGGGATCCTGGAACAGCACTGAAAATGATGAGGGGTTGGGAGGCAGTGATTTATTGGTGGGAGATGAAAGGAGTTAAATATGAAAAGCTGAAGTGAATGATGGCAAAGGAGAATCTGAAGCCTGTGCAGAGTGGCTTGAAGGGTATCCAAAAAGATGTGGTGGCATTGCTGAGATGGGGAATTTCAGCAAAAGCCCTCAGGAAATCTCAGGGCAGGCAAAGGGACTTGCTCTTTGCCAGCCTGAAGTTTCAGGGTCCACACTTCCAAATTCACTCCTCTAATCCGAATGCAGTGAAGGATTTTTGGCTGTAATCAAGCAGAGACATTACTAGAAGGGCAGAAACTCAGTTTCTCCTTCCTTTTCCCCCAGTGCCTCGAGATGCTCATTCCCGGCAGCGGTGGCGGTGCTGCCTCACCCGGGTCCCCCCGTGCCCGCGGGAGGCTCGATGGAAACGCCGCTAATGAGACCCTCGGTGTCACCGGGCGTGGCCGAGGGGCCGCTGCCAACTCCTCCCGCGGCTCTGCAATAAGAATCCTGCTCCAGAGCTGAGGCAATTACCCCAAACTTCCCAAAGGTTAAAGGAAAAAAAGAGTGTTGAAGTTCTTCTGGTTTTTAATCTTCTTTTTTTCCTTTAAAATGTTTGTACCTTTTAAACCAATGCTAATGATACATTTTTTTAATGGACAGCATTTTATCAATACAGATAACTGGGACTGGGATGCCAATTAAAATCAGGGAGAGAACTATAGCTGTAGCAGAACACCTGTTTTTTTTTTTCTTTTTTCCAAAATTATGACATCAACTTAATTGCAACTTTCCAATCCATTTTCCCCCCAGTTAATCTAAAGTGCTCTATTCTTAGGAGGATTTCGGAGCTGTGATAAAGCAAGTCAATAACCTGCTTTCTGACCCTCTGCTAAACTGCTAATGACTTTTTTGGTTTTATCTCCATTTTAGTGGACGATGGAGACAATCAAAAGCTGGTTAGGAAGTTGTGAGCAAAGTTGTGCCCTGCCTTTTGCAGCAGGGAGCATTTCTGTCACTTGTAGCTCCCAGGTGCTGTCCCTGCCCAGAGCACCCTGAGAGGGATCCCTGGAGTGGCAGGAGGGACACGGGAGGGGCTGTGGGACCACCTTAGCCCAAAGCCAGGCTGGGGGGACCAGGAGAGCTCCGTGTCCCCTGGGATGGGTGCACTGCACCCCTCACACCAGCAGCAGTTTGGCTCTAAAGGACACGAAGGCTTCGGCTGGGTCTGAGCCAAGGATTCCTCCAGGAAGCCCCCAGAGCAGGAGAGTGGCCTGGGGAAATGAGGTGTGAGAGTTTGGAACAGGATCACGTGAATAACACAGGAATCCCGGGGGCTTCTCCAGGACTCCTTCACCAGGGAATAACAACAGGTGTGGGTACCAGGAGTCTCATGCTGGCTTTTCCCATCAGATGCAGTTTATCCACAGTCCAAGTGCTTTAGCCCATAGCTGTGGTGGCCTGGGGAGCCTTCCTGGAGCTCTCCCTGCTCAGCAGCGTGGCTGCATGGTGGGATCTCCCCTGGAGCAGGGACTTGAGGTTCCTTACCCAGGACAGAGATCCCTCCTTGCCCAGGGGAGAGAGACCCTCCTCTCTGTGCTCAGCAGGTCCTTGCTGAGGCTCTGAATTGGCACTAATTAAATCCCCAATTTAATTAGTTAAGGCAGAAATCTCTGTCCAAGTCTGAGACCAAGACTGGAGCTGGCCACAGCTCAGCTCCATCAGGGGTTTGGGCACTGAGGGGCTCCACTCAGCAGGAGGCTGTTCCTTACTCTTTTGTGCCTTTAGCCTCTGTGCAAATCCTTCTAAATCGATCCTGACTTGATTTCCCTCTGTGTTCCACCCCTCAGTGGTGACTCTTGCCACTGAGTTTATATTAAAACCACTCCTGCTGACACCTTTGATGGGATCCTTTCTGCCCCTGAGCTGCTCACTCACAGCAGAGCGTCCCCAAAAAGGGACAGTACAATGAAACCCCTGCTGGCTGAACCCTCCCTCTCTCCCTCCCCGCTCAGCCCGGGCTGTGTCCCCCTGGTCGCTGTGAGTGCTGTCCCAGCCTGGCTGTCCTTGCTGCAGTTTCAGGCCACGGCTTGTGCTGCTGTGCCCGCAAGCCCCGTCCTCCCCCCGGCAATGACCTTCTGCATAATTGAACACTTCACTGTCTCCCCTGCGCCTTCCTCCCTCCAGATGGAATGACATCCATTGCTTCCCAGTAGCTCGTGTTTTCCTGGCCTCTGGTTATTCTCATTGCCGCCACACGAGCTCCCTTCGGGCTGTCCTTGGGGTGAGATGCTGAAACTGGAGCCGGCAGTGCAGCCGTGCCTCTAAGGGCAGAAGGGGCACAGTGCCACCGCTGCTGTCCCCTCCTCTCTGTGCCAGCCCTGCAGAGATCTCCCGGAGGTCTGGGCAGCCTGGAGAGGCAAACAAAGCCAATGGATGGATGGATGGATGGATGGATGGATGGATGGATGGATGGCACAGGGAGTGCTGCTGTCACAGCGTGCTCTGGGACCTGTGAAAGCTCAGCCAGCCCAGCCCCTGCCACGGGCAGGGACTCCTCCCCTGGGTCAGTCTGCTCAGAGGCCTCTCCAGCCTCTCCTGAATATTTCCAGGGATTCAGGGGCAGCCACCACCTCTCTGGGCAACCTGTGCCAGTGCCTCCCCACCCTCAGTGTCAAAAATCCTCCCATCTGGTCTGAATCGTCCCTCTCTCGGTTTAAAGCCCTCCCCCCTTGTCCTGCCGCCACAGGACCTACTAAAATGTCTGTCCCCATCTTTCTTGAACCCCTTGAGGCGTGGACAGGCCAGGAGGATGCTGCTTCTGGAAAGGGTGCTGTTTCCCAGCAGGATCGTGGATCTCCAAGCCCAGCCTCACTCAGGGAGCCGTGGAGGCAGCCCTGAAATTCCTGGGGACACTGCTGCCACAGGAAGGAGGGCTGAGGACGTGTGAGGAGAGGAACAAAATGAAGATGCTCTCGAGCTTTCCAAAAGTGTGAGGCACCATTTGTCTGTGCCAGAAGCCCTCACATTTGTCAAAGCTTAAAGAGAGACAGGCATAACTGATCCGGGGAAAAAACCCATCAGTGGGAAGCAATTGGGAGTTGCAGGAATGAAGCAGCTCAATTTGACTCTCTGTTCACAATGGAAATAATTAGAAATCACCGAACTCCAGGTTTTTTTGGTGATGATTCTCTAAATTAACGAGTCTGGAAATTTCATGAGCCTGTGCTGCAGATTATTTTTGATAAGAAGGGGATGTTTTTCATGAAAAGCATACCATGTATTTGTAGGTTTTTTAAAGGGTTAGGGTTAGGGTTTTTTTACACTCTTCAGGCTGTTTTAGCTCAAGGCAAAGATTTCTTAGGGTCAAATTTCCACCCAGGTGAAGCTTTTGTAGTGCACTGACAGTACACTGAAAGCCCCTGTATCAGTCAGTGCCAGGCAGCCTCTCAGGGGGCTCCAGGAGGTTTTGGCTCCAGCTGGAGCTGTTTGTGCATTTATTTGTGGAAATCCCCAGTATCAGAGCTGGCCTGCCCCACCGTGGCCCAGTGCCCAGGCACCAGCTCCCTGCAAACCTCTGCTGCACCAGGATTTCTCCTCTCCTCCCTTTCCACTACCCCACAGCAGAGATTTATTTTCATTCAGAGCAGACTTGCTCAGAGCTGGCTGGAGACAGCAGCCAGGACAGCAATGCAAGCAGGAGGAAATTGAGTATTTTTATTCCTGCAGTGTCACCAAACCTCCAGCTTTCACCTGGGAGCAATGAGGTCAGTGCTGAGGAGTTCATACAAAGACAAAAAAGTCACCTGAGTTGGAAAAATCTGTACAGGAGGGGGGCTTTACCTAGGCCAGGCTCACCCTTGCAGCCTTTAAGCACGGCTGCCATTCCTATCCACACCCATCCCACCAGGACAGAGCCAGGCTGCTGCTCTGTGTAGCTCCTTTGGAAATGAGGAGAATGATGGACAGGAGGAGAGTAAAGTCTGAGAAGAGTGCACAAGTCCTGTGCTGGCCATGCTCTTCCTAAAGCTGGACCCTCTCTGGGCTCCTCAAACGCTCTGCTCCCCGAGCTTTGCCCACCTGGGCTGGCAGAAAGCCTCATGGGAGGGAGCAACACCCCAGGAAGGAATTTCCCCTCCAAGAAGGGAATATTCCCCCATTCCCCTTGCTCTTTTCTCTGTGCTCGTTGTCTCCCTGAGGTCGATATTTTGGATTTCCCCTGAACCACTTGCAGAGGTCAGGAACATCCCTGGAAGACAGCTGGGGGCAGGAGAGCCACCCCCATCCCTGGAGATGCACAGGGATGTCTCCCTGACCCTGGCAGGAGCTCCACAGGCAGGGGACACACCTGGCACTCGCAGGGTGCAGCTGGTGGCTTTTGGAGCATGGCCCTCCTGGCAGCGCAGCCACCAAAGTTCTAATGAAAGGTTTTCCTATTTCCCTGGGCTTATTTCAACAAAAAAAGCAATTTCCCGGTCGGTTTTAGTTCTTTTTGATATGCTGCCTTTATCTTCGGTGCTTTGTGATGCTAAATAGCTGCTGCATTTCACACCAGGAGAGCACAAATCCCTGTATTTCTGCCCCAAAAGGGCAGAAATAAACATGGATGTAGTCACAAGTGAAACCACTCATTCTATTTTTGTCTCCCTTATCTCTGGTACTCCAACAAGATTTCTCCCGAGTCTTTCTTCTCCTTGATCTCGCGTTTTTCTGTTCCCATCATCTTCTTATCCTCTTTTCTTCCTACCCTGGGTTTCTGGAGTCTCTGCCTTTTATGCACAAAGCTGGCAGCTCTCTTTAATCAAACACAGCAATTAAGAAGCTCTCAATTACAAGTGTCACCCGTGTCATGATTTATTCCTGGCTTCGGGACTTTGAGTTCACTTATTACTGCTGTGTCTGGAGAAGTGTGAGGGGAATGAAGTGCAGGCAACTGGACAGCAGAGAGCAGCTGCCCCAAATCCTTACTGAGCTCAGCAGCTGAGATGTTTTTGTGTGATTGGGAAGCAGGTGATTCCCAGGGGAGCCAGCACTAGCAGGCACAACAGAAGCATCTCATTTCTCCTTTTTTTTAGGAATCCTACACCTCACTTCTTCCCTTTGTGGAAGAGAAACGTGGAAGTGGAATTGTCATTTATTAATCTCAGAATTAAAGCCCCAGGACTCTCTCTGCACTAAACCAGAGCCCCGAGGAGGTTCTGAGCAGCCAGAGGAATGTGAGACATGGAGGTCACTTGCTGAGGGCTGTGTGACAAAGCCCCCAGGAGCCTGCCTGAAGAGTGGGGAGAAGGCACAGCCCAAAAAGCCTTTTCATGCTCGTCCAGCAGCTGTCCCCGAAGCTGGTGTGGTTCTGGTGGGCAGGAGCTGGGCTCTGGAGAGGGGAAGGGTGTCTGTGCAGGCACTGGGACACGGCCCCTGGCCAGTCTGTGCCCTCTGAGCTCCCGGGCACGCCAGGCTCTGCTCCCCTCCCTCCCCAGCACCTCGGGGACACTGCTGCTATTTCCCACTCGCCTCTGGTTTGCCTGGCATCCCCTGAAGGCTCCCATTTCTCCTTGGCTTGATTTATACACCTGCAGAAGAGCAGTGGCGCTCCCCCATCCATCGCTGCGGTGACAGCCTCACGCCCGCAGCGCTCATTCCTGTCCCAGCCTCTGCTGGAGCCTGCTGCCATCAGGAGCACAGGGCCAGAGCTCCAAGTGCTCTGCAAGGAGCAGGGGAACATCCTGGGACAGCCTGGATCATGAGCAGTGCCCTGCTGAGGGGCTCTCAGTCCTGCAGTCGACTAAAAAGCAAAGTGGGGACAGAGCTGTTAGGAGTGACAGGACAAGGGCTAGTGGCTTTGAACTAAAGGAGGGGAGATTCCCACTAGGATCAAGGCAGGATTTCTGTGATGAGGGTGGGGGAACACTGGAACAGGCTGTCCAGAGAGGTGGGATCCTGAGATCCAATGATTCTCCATCCGCTCCAGGGGCCCTGACTTTAGGAATCATAGAACAGAATCACAGATTCTGCCTTGGGCTGGAAGGGACCTTAAATATCACCTTGTTCACCCCTGCCAAGGCCTGGGACACTGCCAGGGATGAGGGGCAGCCACAGCTTCTCCGGGAGCCTGTGCAGGGCCTGCCCACCTCCAGGGAAGGATTCCTTCCCAGCATCCCAGTTAACCCTGCCCTCTGGCAGGGGTGCAGGCTTGTCCTCACCCATGGATGGTCCTGTGATGGGGATTCTCTCTCTGCTACCCCACCAACCCGGGGTGTTTTTATTTTGTTGAGGTGCAGAGAGCCAAGCCCTGTGTCCCATGTCTGCAGGGCCTGTTCCAGCAGCTCTGGGCTGTTCCTCGTGTTTGGGGTGCTGGAGCTGGGTGTTCCCACTTCACATTCCCTCTCTATGTTTCACTCCTGCCTTTGCTTGTCTTCAATTATTTCTCCTGCCACATTCATTATTAATATGCACATTTGCTGCCTAATTTCTCCCTCCTTTTCCATTACTTAACCATCCCCAGAGCAAGAGCGGTGCCCTCTGGCTCAAAAGCTGCCTCTGAATTAAAGCTGCAGGGTGGTGTGGGCCAGAGGAGATTTGGGGTGTGTGTGAGAGCTCCCATCACCTTCCAGGACTGGGATCAGCCCCAGCACGTGCTGCTTCCCAGGATTCTCAGCACGCTGGGAGCTGAGGGGGCTCAGGGGCTGTTTGTGGCTGGCTCTTTATTTTGCTCCACAGACAGCCTGCACCTGGAATGTGTCCCGGCTCAGGAAAAGGGGGAGTGAGAGCAGCACCCCGGGGCAGGGCCAGGGCTGGCAGTGGGGTGCTGGAGGCTGCCCAGGAGATCAGGGTTACCCTGCTGGGATGTTGTTCCCTGCACACACACCCGGCTCAAGCTGCCACAGACTCCCAGCTTTTTTTTAGGCACCACTCACTCCTGCATCCTCTGTTCCCAGAACATCTTCTGCAATGGCTCCCCCGAGGAAGGAGAAATGCAGGAAACTTTGCAGCTGGGACTTCAGGGAACGACATTCCAGCTGTTAACCACAGCTTTTTTTTTCTTACAGTTTCTGGCAAGTGAAAGCTGTGATTTCCTTTGGGCTTGCCTGTTGTATCACCAGGGCCCAGAGAAACCCTGGTGTGCCTGACCATCCTCGGGCCAGCTGAGCCCCAGCTCAGACCCGGGACAGCTGGAGGTGTCACTCCCTGCTGGAGGGGACAGGCAGGGCTGTGCCCCTTCTGCTCGAGGTGCAGGAGACCAGTGCAGCAAGATTCAGTGGGACACCTTTGGGTAAGAAGTGACACTTCTTTTAGTCCAGCTGAATTCCAGTCTCCTGCTCCTGGGTTTCCCCCACCCCCCCTGTGCCGCCCACACGTCTGCCAGTGCCAAGGCTTGTGTGTCTCAGTCTGCTCAGGATCATCCCAGGAATGATGCCAGGCCTCCAAAATATCTGGGCCTTTCCATCTTTCTTTGATTCCCCTTCATTTGCAATAACAAATAGTTTTTGGAAAGGGGTGTGTAGCTGGTGTCTTTGGCCTTAAAATCTTATTTTGGCATTTGTGAATCAGGCACAGCTGCTGCCATCTCCCTCCTCTGGGGCTGGGCATGGACCTGTCCTGTCTCGGGGTTGTGAGGGCTGTATCCCATCAGGCATGCTGGGAATTGGTTTCCCCAGTGTTCCCAGTTTGATTACCATCAATAGTGTCTCCATTTCTCAGCATGCCATCCCCATCCTCCTGGATTTATGGTTCCTGCAGGTGCTTTCACACACAGGCATTTCCCATCTCCCAGACCACAGGTTTTGGAATATCTCATTATTTGTGCCCAGCCCGTGCTCCAGAGCACTCCTGCAGTCACAAGAAATCAGAAACTGTGGGGGGAAAAGAAAGATGAGCACAGAGACCCAAAGCTTCATGAGTGCAATTTGGACACATTCAGTGCCCAATGTGTAATTAGGTCACGGCACTGGGACAAACAGGAGATGGGGAGGGTGGAAAGGGAAGCCATTTTTAACAGTAGGGTGAGAGCAAGAATTCAATGGCGTGTTTATCCAGGTAAAGTTATTTTTTCCCGAGTTTGCTCAGAAAGTTGTACCAGTGTGCACAGCTTGAAACCATCTCAGGTTCTGGTCTCTTTAGCAAACACCATTCTAACTTGAAAAGTGAGGGGAGAGGCATTAAAATGTTCTGGCAGCCTTTATCAGCGCTGTGTGAAAGCACTTGTGTCCTTCAGCACCCCGGAGCAGGAGATGAGGCTGAGGCTGGGAGTGTGCTCAGGGAGCAGCTCCAGCTCTTATCACCTCTGCAGGATAAAGGATCCCCTTCCCTCGCCACAATCACTTCAGAACCTCCAGCAACTAGCCCCTGCACAGCTCCACTGCAACTCCATTAAGCCCCAAAGATGAATTCCATCTTTCAGGAGTAATCATTACTCAACCTGTCTCTAAACACAGGAGATAAATCCTGATTTACTCTGCTCTGTTTGCTTGGACCTTCGAGAGAGCACACCTGGAGGAGATGCACTTGGCAATAAGCAGGGAAACTTACTCAGTTCAGCAACATGGGGAGATAATTTTATGCCTCCAAGTGCAAGGGGTCCTATCTTCCCCTCACAGGACAGCCAGAGAATTGTGGTGAATGCCAATTTAGATTAAAGGGACAATATGAGCTTAAAACTCTTCTGCTCCATTATGAGCTGGTGCCACATCCCCTTTCTCACAGGGCAAACTTTGCACCCCATTGTCCTCCCCCTGCACCACTGTTGTGCTCTTGTAAATCCCAGTATTATCCATCTGACACCATTTCTCCAATCTGCTGTGAACGATTTGGAGTCCAATCCTGCCGTCCACAGCACTCGCCACCGTAAGCAGAAATTTTATTAGCTGCTGCTTCTCTCATCGTCCAAGTAATTAATTAAAATATTGATTAGTCCTAGAGACAGAACAGACCCCGGTGAGATTCTTGTAGATAAATCCTTTTGGGTAGGCAGCAAACTACCTGCAGCTCCTGGAGCTGAACCTTTCCAATTAAGCCTGGTTTTTTCTCCTCTTTTTCTCCTCTCTGCATAATTCCATCTGGCTGATAATTGGTTTATGGGAACAAGGTGGGACAGGGTCAAAATCCTTCCTTCAGTCAGGAGGTAGCACAGCTTCCCCAGGTGGGACAGGTGCCTGCCCGAAGGAGAAATGAAACGTTTGATGTGATCTGTGTGAGACAATCCATGACATCCTTACCCAAGTGACTGCACATGGATGAGTCACTTCCTCAGCATCTTCCAGGGATCAGTGCTGAGCTGGGTCTGGATCTGCCTGACTGCTCTGTTTTCCCCTTCTAAGATCCCTGGAAACCTCCAGTTTCTGGGAATTGTGGTTTTAACTGGTAGCATTTCAGTGATTCCTTGGCTTGTCTTTTCAGTATCCCTATGGGAACTTCCCGGATTTTCTTGAACTTCAGTGTAACATCTATGGGTTATTTGCCTTCCTCCTCCCCAGCCTGGGGACTGGATTCCATCCACAGCTCCACCTCAGTCCCAGGCACATCAATTCTTTGTCCTGTGGCTACAAACAGTGTCTCCTCAGCGAGCGTTTCCTGGGAACAGATTTCAGGTTGCCAGAGGCAGCTCAAGCGAGTTTGAAGAGAAACATTCAGTGGGCTTTGATTCATGTTCTGTTGGCACCCTGCAAACAGTCACTGAATCCACCTGGGACCATCCCTATCCCCTGTGCTGGAAAACCTGCTCTGTAAGAGCAGCAGCAAACCAGGAGAACCCCTCTGGGTTCGACTGCAGCGGTGGCCAGGAGCCCTCCAGGGACAGATCTGGCCGAGCTAAACACACCAAGGGTCATTTAAAAGCTTCAGCTTTGCTCTTTTTCCAGAGGAATGGGAATTCCAGAGCAATGTGCTCGGCTCTAAAGCAGCTCTTGGCCCTGTAAGTGCTTTGGGTCCTGCCCTCCAGTTCTAATTCCTTCTCCTGACCCTGTGCAATTCTCACCAGCCTTAAAGGCACCGTTCTGCCTCCAGGTCTGTGACCCTGGTACCACAAAGTGCTGCATGAAAACATCCAGTGCTCCAGTTCCAGGAAGCCCATGGAGTTCTGGCCCAGCTGGATTTGCTCCTGTTAATCCCCCCAGTGCAATTCCTGGCTGGTGCCCAAGCTGTACCCTTCAGTGCTCTGTGAATTCTGTTTCAGGCTGTCTCCAGGGGAAATCTCTGGGGAGAACCTGGCAAACGGCACAGGGTGGATTTTGCTGCTGCTACCCCTTCCTGTGCTTCCTTTCTTTGCAGCCCCCGGCCTGCCTGCCCCTTGCTCTGCATCAAACACTCCTCCTGCTGCTGCCAACCCTTTCATATTCCCTGGGCTTTATCCCCCTCCCTGCTGACAGGAGGTGGGAGCAGCCTTCCCAAACTGCCGCTCTTTAATCTTCCCTGGCAAGTCAGTCCCTTTCAACTGCCTTCTTAAAGAGCACAGAGGAGGGGATGGGGAAATGTGGGTTTATTTCTCTTTATAGGAACTCCAGCCCAAATTGATGGAAATTACCAGAGCAAAAGCAGAGTAACAGGCCTAGAGCTATGACACAGTTTGCAAGTGCCTTGGATGCTTATCCACAGGGATCTGTCCTCTGCTGGAGGGGTAATGAGGGAAGGAAGAATCCAGGCTGTGCCAGCTTGTGCATTGCCTGAGCCAGACCTCTCTATGGTGTGATGGGAGGTTTCCAAGTGGAAAACAAACGTGCAGCCCTGTGCCCAGCAGTGAGAAGGGGCTGGGGGCGAGCTGGCCAGGCCATCCTGCAGGCCCCTGGTGAATCCATCAGGATCCCAACCAGGCAGGAGAGGGATGTGCAGCCTGCCTGCCACCTGCAGCAGCACCACAGGCAATTAAACTCCCTGTTTATTTTGGGAAAGGGTTTAATTATCCCCTTTCCCCCTCCTTTCTGGAAATGGAACCACTGCTTTGAGTGGCTTGAGGAGCTTTCAGAAAGGCTGCACAGCCCTGAGGGGCTCCAGTGGGATGGGGGAGAGATCCATGGAATCGCAGAATGGTTTTAGTTGGAAAGGCCTTAAAGCTCATCCCATTCCACCCCGTGCCATGAGCCAGAACACCTACCACTACCTCAGGGTGCTCCAAGCCCCATCCAGCCTGGGCTTGCACGCTTCCACAGGCAAAGAACGGAATCTGTGGCAGATTCCTGGCAAAGCACGTGGCAGCTCCCCACTTCCCAGGCCACACGGAGCAAACTGTGCTGCTGTTTGTTTGTTGTGGTGTGGAAAGTACCTTGGAGCCACTTGGGATTTCGCTGAGCCCGGCAGGACAGCCCCTGTGAGCCAAGGCTTGTGCTCAGCCAGGAAAGAACCTTCTTCTCCTCAGATGCCACAGATTCCTGGGCTGCCAGGAGCTGGAACACCACTGCGGGCATCGTTGGCCCTCTCTGCCCCGCTCCTGCCCAAAAACCTCATTCCCATTCCTCTCCTGCTGCTCTAGCAGATGCTGCCTGGCCATGGAAAAGAGGATAGTGCAAAACTCTCCCAGTCTGGGCTTTCTAAAGGTCGTGGTCAGCAAATGCTACTTGTCCTTCCCTGGATGGCTCCACCTGCATCCCTGCAACATCCACACACACCTCTGACTTCTAGAACCTTCTCTGAAGCCAGACATCACTTCTTGGTACCCTGAATAGGGCTGTAAACTCGTAACTCACAAGGCACTGCACAAAAATAGGAAACAAACCCCAACCCAAACCTCTAAAAAATTCCAATCAACCTCTCAGTCTGCACTGAGATAATTGGGTCCCTCAGAATGGCCGAGCAAACAGTTTGGGGAAATAGCTAAATTCAGTCACTTCACCACAGGCCTTCTCCCTTCCACTTCTCTGCACACCCAGCCCTTCCCAGAGGATATCTGCCAGGGTGGGAGGAGGGAATGAATTTCCCCCTCTGTGTATTTCTTTTCTGCATAGTTGGGTTGAACTTACAAGTTTTGTTTTCTCTACTAAATTCCATCCTGGAGCCAAAAATGACAAAGTTACCCAGTGGTTGTGGCTGTTCGCTGGTGGTAGGAGCAACACAATTTCACTCATGGGTGGGAAGGAGCTCCAGGATGAGAAGAATGCAGGAAATAGAGGCAGCTGAACCAAAATAGCACCAGCTGGACTTCCACCCCATAATTACAGACAGAACCTCCTTCAGGGAGCCCAGGGCTCGCTGGTGCTGGGCTCAGATGGTTTAGCCACAAGCTCTACCCAGTCTGGAGAGGGCTCCAACCTCATCCTCTGATCCTGCAACCCTGGGAAAAGTTCTGCCCTCCTCGAACTGCAAACCAGGAATGCACCTGAACTCCCACGTGCTTCAGTGAGCTGCTGTGATAAGCACTGACCATCAGAAAATAAGTGCAGATAACACAGAAAATAAGAACTGTAATTATAATCATCAGTCACAGAGATCTGTGGGTTCATTACAAAACCATTTCTTAAAAATGATTTAGTCAAAAAAACCCCACCACAAAACCCTTCAGGTTTATGGTTAATGCTCAGCGCTGGCATCACCGAGCCGGTCAGCAGGAAAAACTGCTCTGAAGGACACAAATCCAGAGTCCAGGGGTTAAAGTGTGTGAACTAATCCATGGGAAGGAACAAGCTGCACCCCTGAGGTGGAGAACAACGTATGGATGGTCCATAGCACTGCAGGAAGGGTTCATCCCACCTGGAGATCAGGAAGCAGCCCTGGGCTCCATCACTCCGAGCACCCACCCTGCACAGCGCAGCGTGGGCCGATTCACGTGCCTTCACCTCCCCAGCACGGGTCACAATTCACCTTTTTGGTGTCACACTTTGGATTCTGGGCTCTTTGTGGAGTTTCCTGCCAGTTTCTCCTTCTCTGTCTCTGCCTTTGTCTCCTCTTGCTGGCTGGCTTCCCTCTCCTGCTTCCTGAGGATCAGATACACGGCCACGAAGCACAGGAAGGCACCCACCTCGAAGAAAAACTGCAGCCCCAGATACCTGTGGGGTGCGAACACAGCGGGGATGTGCTCCAAGCACCGGCCCCTGGGATCTGGGGGGGCTGCTGCAGGGATGGCCTCTGCCCCAGTGCAGGAGCTGTCCCGGGAGTGACCGTCCGTGGCCTCCAGGGTCCTGGGCAGGGCGCGGGGCGGGGAGCGTCCCTGTGTGCTCACAGTGCTGGGCACGGAGCTCATCCCGTGGTTATCCTGTCCCCCCAGAGCCCGCTGTGCATCCCTACCTGTGCCTGAAGAGGGTGTTGTCGTAGTATCTGCAGGCTGCCCTGCGCTCACACCTCCTCTCCCACAGCAAGCAGCTGGTGTCGATGGCGCTGCCGTACAGCACCGGGCCCGGCATCCAGGCTGGAACACAGCGTCAGCCCGGCCAGCCTGGCACCACGGCCACCCAAAACCAGCCACCTGCCCACCACAGCCACCCAAAAACAGCCAGCCTGGCACCCACAGCCACCCAAAAACACAGCTAGCCTGGCCACCACAGCCACCCCAAAACCACGGCCCCAGGTGCCCCCTGAACATTTCAATTTACCTAAAACTCTGAGCAGCATGAACTGTATCCCAACAGCGAAGGATTTGTCTTCAGGCTGGATGCTCCTGAAAAACAGAATGGAACACGTGCCCTCTGGCAATCCCACGAGGATGGATGCTTCCCTCCCTGGCACAGCACCTCACCCACACACTTGTCCTTCAGCCCAGCCTCCAAGGATCCCAGCGCCGGTTTAACTCCCATTGGGGGCTGGTTTGACCCCCGGTCCCGCAGCTGGAGAAATCCTTCCCCCGACCCAAAGATCCCCTCTGGAGGCCCTCTGTGGCTGCCCAGCACCACGGCCAAGGCGTGCCCACCTCAGGATGAGCATGAAGGACGGCGTGTGGGACGTGCTGGCCAGGATGCCTGCCAGGCAGGACAGCACCACGAAGGGCACCAGCAGGTGGGAGCAGCCGGTGCCGCAGGGGCCCGGCCTGGCAGCGCCCGCCGGCCCCGGTCCCGCGATGCAGCCGCACCCGGTGTAGTTCTGCAAAGAGGAGACAACATCCAGAGCCTGCTCACGTGCCCGGGGATGTGCAGATGGAAGGGAGAAGGGAGAGCTGCCAGCTGCCAGGGCGAAGGAGAGCAGGTAGGATTTGCCTGGAAATAATTAGCAGTAATTAGCACTCAGTACTTCGGGGAGACCTCAGAGCCGTGTCCAGTGCTCCAGGGGAGCTGGAGAGGGACTGGGGACAAGGCATGGAGGGACAGGACACAGGGAATGGCTCCCACTGCCAGAGGGCTGGGTGGGATACTGGGAAGGAATTCCTGGCTGCGAGGGTGGCTCTCCACCTGTGCCAGGCACTGTCCTGCTGTGAGCCCCTTCATCCTGGCTGTGTGCAGGGCAGAGCTGCAGCCACATCCAGAGCCCAAGGGCAGTGTTAAATCAAACATGTAAAACCTCACCTCTGAGAGAGCCTCATAAATAACTAGCAGAGTATTATAGCAAAGAAAAGATGCCCTGGAGTGATGGATGAGGAATTTTTCCTTTTCTCTAATTTAGTCATAATTCTCTCTCTCTTTTTTTTTTTTTTTTTTAAACAAGAAACCCCTGGGGTTTTTTTTTATAAGAGACCATTAAATAAAATGAGCGTGGTCTTTTGGTTGCCAGAGAGGGTGGCAGTTTGCAGAAGAGTGATCCCAGAGGCAGGGGCAGCTCAGAGTCTCCCAAAACCTTGTTCCTACATCCAAGCTTACATGGTGCCCCCCTGGAAGGGCTGCAGCAAAGCTGGGCACACAATTGTAGGGTTTTCTGCAGGCTGGGAGGGTTCCTGGAAACCCTGGGACAGGGAAGGTGGTAGGCAATGAGTGCCACAGGTCGCTGTACTGGCAGAGATGCTGAAAATGGTAAGGAAAGTGTAAAATTTCCAAGAAAGCAAGGGCTGGAAGAGAGAGGCATTGTCGAGGAGGAAAAAAGCAGTTGGAAAGGATCTGCTGTACAAAAGGCAGGCGTGGGGGTGCAGGAGAGCACATTTGGGACTAAGCTCTGGCAGAAAGCACAACTGTTATTAAAATGAAGTGCTGTTAATTAACAAAATGCTGCTGCCATTACATCGTGTGCCAGGAGGGCAGGGAAAAGCCACTCATCCCACACGGGCTGCTAACGATCTGCAGATCGGGCTTTGAGAGGCCAAGGTTTCCTTCCTGCCTGCAGACCGGCAGGGCAGCAGAATAACCCAAACCCAAGGGAGGCCAGGAGCAAACCCCGCTCTTCAGCCCTGCACTCAGCTCGCCTCTCCCGCAGACACTGAGTGCCCAAGGGGCCAGCAGGGCACTGGGCACCCCTGGCAGCCGTGGGCAGCCCTGACTCACCAGGATGGAGCTGTCTGGGAGGAGGTGCACGGTGCTGCAGCCGGCAGAGCAGGGGGACGTGTACTCCACGCCGTCGGCGCCGCAGATGGGGTTGAAGCCCCTGTCGGGGCAGTGGCACTGCGCGGTGCACGCCAGGCCGTGGTGTCCAAACCCCGAGCTGAGTGTGAGGGAAGGGTTAATGCAGCTATGGAGCATCATCAATATCCATCTTAGAGAGAAAATCAACTGCCTGTGTGCTGAGACCAGCAAAACCCCGCCTGACTGCACAGCGAACCCTTCCCCACATGTCAGGGAGGACCCACAGGAATTCCACCATCACCCCCAACCTTTGCTCTGCCTGGGCAAAGCATCCCAACCACAAATGGGCACAGGAGCCACCCACTCCCTTCATACTTGGTCTTTGGGGCTCTTGCAACACCATGCTGTGGGAGGGAGAGAGATTCTCCCTGAGGGCTGGGACCACAGGACAGTGAACAGGGAAATCAGAGACCTGGGTCAAGCCTTGAGGGCACACAAGGAAGTCCTGCCCACATTCAGCTGCCACAGCTTGGATGGTGTGATGCCACAGGCCTCTGGCTGAGTTATTCATCCACCACACTTTCCAAGATGAAAACTTGTGCCCTTTGTGCCTAAAACGTGTTTACTTTGGGTTCCACACCTGCTCCTCAGTAGGAAACCTCTCTGCTGGAACGCCTATAACCCTGCACCTAAAAATCTCATGTTAAAAAGGTTTTAACCCTAAGGAGATAAAGCTGAAATGACTCCACCATGTGTGGGATAAGCCATGAAGGCTAGCCATACATCTTCTGCCCTAAACCTGAGGACACAGTGGACTCAGTGTTTATCCACAAGAATTTCTTACTTTATCTCCATTAGCTGCTTCTCCTGAGGGAACAAACCCATTTCTGGGGGTTCTGCTTGGCTCCCACCCTGAGGGATTCCCCCTGTGCCAGCCCGGGAGCTGTGGTACCTGTCCCAGTAGGTGACACCCGCCACCTTCTGCGTGGGGCAGCCCAAGAAGAGCAGGGGGAAGGCTGTGAGCAGGCAGAGCAGCATGCCCAGCACACACAGGGCACTGCACTGCCTCAGGGACATCTGGAACCGCTTCAGGATGGCACCGCCCACCACGATGCCGACCATGGCCCCAGGGATGTTCACAGCACCTGGGGAAAGGCAGGGCACGGAATCAGGGAACCACACAGTGGGTTGGGTGGGGAGAGACCTTAAACTCACCCACTTCCATCCCCTTCCACCATCCCAGGCTGCTCCAAGCCCATCCAGCCTGGCCTTGGACACTGCCAGGGATCCAGGGGCAGCCACAGCTTCTCTGGGAACCCTGTGCCAGGGCCTGCCCACCCTCCCAGGGAAGGATTCCCTCCTAACACCCAATCTAAAGACATTCCCCCTTGTCCTATCCTGTACCTTGTTTTCCATCTCTGACCCATGTCAGTCCTTCTCACAGAGATTTGCTGTTGGGCTCCTATTTTTCAGCACAGGTGATTCAGAAGGGACCAAGTTTTTTGCGGGGATTGGTGGAATAATGCTACAAAAAAGCTGCTTTTCAAAAGGATCCCACAGCAAACTGGCTGCTTTATGTATCCATGGGTGGAAGACGTCAGGAGCAGTGGAAAGCTGTGCCTCACCCAGCAAAATGTGATTTTTCAGTGTTGACAGGAAGAAGCACCAAGCAAGCCTGGGGAGGATGTTTAATTTCTGTGCAGAGCAGGGTTGTGCCCATTTCTGTGGTCACCCTTGTAAAACCCCATTTACATAAAACCCCTCGTTTTTGGGGGGAGACCAAAGTTCATCTAGAGATATGCAAACTGCTTAATTCAGCTAAGAATCAATGGGGAGGTTGCTTTCAGCCCATAAATACCCACGCAAGGAAGGAATTTCCAGCTACAGAAAGCTTTTTGATCTGAAAGAAAAAGGCCAAGCGAGACTCAGTAGTGAGAACAAAGGCCAGATAAATTCATCCACTGAACTCAGTGCTGACTTGAATGCAGAGGGTAAATCAAGGCTGGGAACAGCTCAGCTGGGCACATCGGGGCAGGACAGCACTGCTTCAGCATTTAACCTTCCTCCCTGCATTCAGCCCTGGGCTCTGCCCGTCTGCTCTGCTCACTTTATTCTGATTTATCTGTTGCAGACCTCAGAGGCCTCTTTCCCTGAGGTGCTGTTTGCTCAAAAATGTGTTTTAAACACTTCTGTGGCAGGATCTCTGAACTCTCCAACGCATTCTGAGAGGGGGTTTTATTCTAGAGGAATTCTTCCTAATTTCTAGATTGTTTTTAAGGAGTCGAGAGCTCAGCAACACTTACCAATGATCATGTTGGCCAGGGAGGCAGTGAGGGAGAACTGTCTCTCCAGGAACTTGCCCATGAAGGTTGCTAATCCAGCAACCATGGCAGAGATGTTGACCTGAGCCAGCACCACCAGCAGGTACACGGGGTGCCGCAGGTTCCTCAGCAGCACCACAGGGAAACCTGAAAGGACAAGGGGGCACCTGTTGCATGGAGAGCAGGGCTACAGCAAAGTATTAATCAGGGAATCACAGAACAGTTTGGGTTGGAAGGGACTGCAAAGCTAATCTCATTCCACCCTCTTCCTTGAAGTTTTCTGGCACAGCTTCTGCTAAAACAAATACAAAAGTAGATGGGAAGTCATTACAAGCTAATTTATGTGTTTGCTGCGGTTGCAATTTCAGTGTCCTTTTAGTTTCAATCATGAAAAATGCATTTTTTGATTACAGGCAAGAAACACTCCAGCAAACTGCCCTAGGGCTGAACCCTTGAGCAGGAGAGGGGCTTGGGGTGCCCCATGCTGCCAGCTGGGAGCTGGCACTGTCCTTCCTGGAGTGATGTCCCCTTCCTGCACATCCCAAACCCACTTTCTGTTCCTGCTGCTGCTCTCCCACCTCCTTCCCCTGCTCTGCCTGGCGCACAAAGGGCAACTTCCAAACAAACTGCTGATGAGTCTCCCAGATGAGGGCTTGGGCAGCCAATATGCTGGAGCAGAGATAAGGAATTAACAGCCAGGATTAATGCAAAGGACTGCCATAAATTAATGGTGTTAATTCTCAGCAGCTGACAAACAAGTGGGACAATCTTTCTATCTGCTCCAGCCCAGCGGCGCCGGGGGCTGCGGCGGGGAGATCTCCCTGGGGCTTGGCGGGAGCTGCCTGCAGATGGGGATGGATTTTGGCTGTCCTAAATGTTCTGTGAAGAGCAAAAGGACCCTCTGTGGATGCACGGGGTCCTGCATGTCCAAAGGTGAAACTCCCCTTCCTGGCAGCATCGCCCTCCAGCTCAGCACTCTGCCCTCGGGTCAGGCAAGCAGCCAAAAATTGTAGGGAGCTGCAAAAGCAGGTCCTTAGAGGGGCCCAAGCATACAAAGCATGGCCAGGGACCCTGGAATAATCACCCTCTGCAGGCTGGCAGTCAGTGGAGAGGGAAGGAGCTGCATTACACCAGTGTGAACCCAAGAGGGGAGGTGGTTTTGCTCTTAACTGCCACTAAAGGTCCTGAGTTTTGAAGAGTATTCCTGGAATTTCTCAGCCATGTTGCAGATAGGAAACCTCAGCTTGCTGGCTGAAAAATCTCCTGAGAGCCAATCCAGCCTTTTGTGGGAATCTTCCACCAAAAAGTCCTTTTCCCTGGAGGTCTCTGGTCCTTTAGTCAAACCACACCCCTTCTGCCACCCCAGATCAGAGGTAAAAAGCTGAGCAGGACCCCACTTCATGGTGGGAGCAGCAAGATTTCCATCCTCTGCAATCCCCACTAACTGGATCCTCCTCGCAGCTCCAGAGAAGAAGCTGGGCAGACAGGAAAAGCAAGTGGAAACTTTAAAATAATAAATAAAAATCTCCTTGAAACTGCCTTTAGGGACCATAAGAGAAACAAACGAGTCACGAGTGCAGCGTTCCAATTGCTTTGAAGATCACCTTTAATGGGCTAATTCCCAGTATGTGCAGCAGAATCTGCACATCCTCCCAGGTGTTTTCAACAGAAGCCTGGAAATTAGCAATGGAAATTACTTCAGGCAAGCTAAATCCTACTTTTTTCATTACTGCAGGAAGATCCAATGCCTGCAGGAGGAATTTGTGAGTGTGAGGAGCAGGGTGCAGGCTGGTGTCACACAGAGCATCTGTGCCAGAGCCAAGATCACTCTGAGCCCAGCTCTGAGTGAGCCCAGAGAGAGGAGCCAGCCCCCTCCTGGGCTGAGTGACCCCAGTGCTTGGAGCATCCCCAGAGCTCGGCCTGAGCCCCTGCCCTGCACACAGCCCAGCCCCATCCTGCTGCTGCTGCTGGGACTGGGGCTGGAAAAGCCCTTCCTGCCCAGGCTGAGCCTCCAGGGCTGTGCACACTGCCCTCAGCCTGCCCCAGGGAGGCTCCCAGGAGCACCTCGTGGGATGGATGGGCTCCAACCCACCCTTGCTCTGCTTGCAGGGCATGGCAAACATTGCCACAAGAGTGATTCTGCTCTCTGCTTATCCCCAAAGCAACAGAATACACGGCAAAAGGCATTTCCTTCTCCATTGTCATGGAATGGTTTGGGCTGGGAGGGACCTTAAAACCCATCCAGTGCCACCCCTGCCACGGGCAGGGACACCTTCCACTGTTCCAGGCTGCTCCCAGCCCTGTCCAACCTGGGACACTTCCAAGGAGATTCAGGTGAATCTCATCTCCAAATGCTGCTTTACATGATAAATTATCATGTAGCAAATAACAGAAGAAAGAGAAACAGAGGGAGGAAACAAAACAAGCAGGAGAGTGATGAAATGGGAAGGAAATTCTCTGTCCAGTGACTTACAGATGAGCCAGCCCTGAAGTCTTTAGCTTCACCCATACTGTCCCATCTAACCATCACACACTGCCTGCCACCCCGTTCCTGGCTCTAAGAAGAGTTTTGTATTAGAGATCCCAGCAAGACTGCTCTCCTGACATAAACCAGCCACTTCATTTATTTCAGAACTGGGCTTTGGGGGATAAATTCTCAGAAATAATGGATTTATTAGCACAGCCCTGACACAGCAACACTGATTCAAGCCCTGAACCAAAGCTGCAGCTGGAGCAGGGTAAGAGATTTCCTCCTCTCTCCACCTGGGAACAGGGAGCTCATTTTTATCTGTGTTTCAGAGGCACAGAGCAGAGTGTTGGTGTGAAAATCCCATCTGAGCACTATCAATCTGCTCCCACGCAGCTGCTTCCATCACACAGGTTTCTAAATGACAGTGCCACAAGGTCAGGGGGGGAAGAAACCCCCGACTGCCTCCTCTAATTGAGCATTAGGCTGACGAGCAAACGCTGCCACCAGCGGGAGAAAAACCTGCCCACGCCTGCCTGGCTGTGCCTGCCCTGCACTGACCTTCAGAACACAGAGAATTTGCGATGAATTAATGGGATAACATTTGGGAAATGTGGAGGAAGCTGACACGGAATGACTTCAGAGGGCGACTTTTCCTAAGTAGCTGCCGAAGTGCAGAGTATTTAAAAAACCCAAACATCCCAACCATTAGCAGATGCCTCCACGGACTAAAGCCCAGCTGATCCCCTTCAGGACAAAGAGCCCACTCATTTCTACACGATTTAATTGCACCACATTCAAATCCCCCTCTGGATTTTAACTGCTCAGACCCTGGCCCCAGGCAGCGCTGGCCATTCTCAGTGGGACAGGAGGTCAGCCTGGCTTGGACAGCATCTCCAGCCTTGGAGGAGGGAGTCTGATGAGGCTTTTTGGGGATGAAAAGTTGCCAGTGATGCTGTGGGTCTGATTCCTGCCATGGCCTGAGGACTGAGCAAGAGCAGCTGGAGGCACCCAAACCCCTCTGACTGAAGGGAGTCTGTCCCTTCCCACGGCTCTGCTCCAGGCTCACAGCTAGCACCCCTGCATTTGGGCTCTGGTGAGCTTTTGGCCTCTGATTCCTACTGCCCACATGAGCCATAAATCACAGAGTCATAGAAGGATTTGGGTTGGAAGGAACCTTAAAATTCAACCCCCTGCCATGGGCAGGGACACCTTCCACTAGCCCAGGTGGCTCCAAGCCCCATCCAACCTGGCCTTGGACACTTCCAGGGAAGGCATGTGACACTCAGAGTGACCAAGGCCAGGTGCTTTGGTTGGCATGAGGTGCAGTGGGGCAGTGTGGGCAGGGTGAAGCACATCTGCTGGGAGCAGATGGGTTAAACCCAAACACTGAGCCTAAGGTGCATCTCAAGGGCTTATCCAGGAGCTGGGTTGAGCCCAGCCTGGCCGTGTGTCTGTGCCAGCAGGGAGCTGCTGTCCGTGTGGGATCGGGGTGCTGGCACACTTACGTCTGATGAACTCCATCAGGGAGAGGTTCTCCGTGTGCTGGGATCTCGGCCTGAGCTGGCTGAACATGTCCTCCCTCTTCTTGCTGGCTCTGTCCTTCCCCCTCACCACCTGGGGACACACCACAGGCTGTCACTGCACACATCATGCCACAGCTTCCCCTGCCCTCGCCTCTTCTCTCCCAAACCATGACACAGCAGCCCAGGCCACCCCTGTCGTGTCCAGCGGCTGCTCCCTGCCCACACCACCGGGTTTCCAATGGGGCTGACAGCATCCAGGCACATATCCATGCTGCAGAGGAGTTTTCCCCCCTTTCCTGACTGTGGTGGATCACACTCCATCAATATCAAGCTGTGCCATTCCCCAGGCACGGCACACCGTGTGCTCAGCTCACACAAACTCAGGAGGTGCCGAGCTTTGCAGGGAGAGCTGGATAGCCTTAGGGGGATGGTTTCTGCCCCAGAGCTTCTTTTACCTCTGTGTGTGGGAATCACAGGAGCAGGGGGCACCAATTAGAGATGTGCTGCTGTGCTGTGAAGTGGCAGGCAGGGCTCAGTGGTTTTCAGGGGAAGCCACAGAGTGTTCACAGCCAGAGCCAACAGCCTCGGCTCTGCCACCCCCATCAGCTCAGCAGCTCTGACCTGAGCTGGACAAGGGAATTCATTCAGCAGCAATTAGAGGCTTGTAATGGACAGGAGGAAACGGGCAGCTCTTGGGCTAAAATCACCTCCTCTGCCCTGAAACTGAGAGTGGTCATTAAACTGAGCGAGGTCACGGTGTCTGTGCTGTGGGTGCCACGTGCCCTTTTTAAGGGCAAAAGCAATGAAACTCCTTTCCTGTTTTGTCTTGCTGGAGCTCAGGCTTTCATACATTTTTCAAATGCTAAGATAAAACCCCTTTCACTTTTCAATTGCGTTACAGGGGCTCTTCTCTGAAACTTCAGCATTTTCCAAAAATACATTCAAGCTGCTCCTGCCTGTGGCTTCCTCAGCTTCCAGCTGTTTGTACTTCTGAGAGTCAACAGCCTGCACACCCAGACAAAACCCCAGCTGCCCCCAGATGCCCCAGTCTGGGATGTCCCTATGTGTGACCCTTGCAGGGGATGTTTCCAAGAGCTCAGCAGTGTGCACATGGAGCAAAGTCCTCACAGAGGGGCAAAGCTCCTCTCCTTCTGCTGCCTTGGCCCTGGCATGGTTTGGGAAAGCAGGGGCAGAAGGAAAAGCAGGAATCCTGCCTGCTTGCTGCAGATGATGCTGGAAAGGTGCTGGAAAGGTGCTGGCTGCACCATCAGAGATGCCCAAGCCCTGAGGAGGATGCTGTGCTCCTGCCACAGGGGATTTTGGCATTCTCACAGCAGAAATTTGTCAAGCTGGAGCTGGAAGGTGCAGTAAGAGGAGCTGGCTGCTCAGCCCTGCCCCAGCATCATGCCAAGGAGAAACAAACTAAGCTTGCAAAATGTCCCCACGCTTGGATTTTCCTGGTCCCTGGAATAAAGGGCTAAGCTCCTTCGTGCCACTCACTGCATCTCATGCTTTTGCAATCAGATTTTATCTGCATGGAAGATTTTGCCCAGCACAGCTGTGGCTGCTCCTGGATCCCTGGAAGTGTCCAAGGCCAGGTTGGACCCTGGGACGTGGTTTTAAGGTTCCAACCCAACCCACCCCGTGATTCCATGAGTCCATTGGCTCACTCCCACCCTCATGGGGGGTGGAGGAGGCAGACAGGCTTTTGAGGAAGGAGAATGCAGCTCCCACATACTTTGCATTAGGAAGAACATCCCCAACCTGACTCTAGCCTGGGGAAATCCCCCCTTTCTCTGCACAGACATGAATAAATCCAGGGATGCCTGAGCAGGGCTCTGCAGGAAAGGAAAATAAATGCAGCTTTTCCTGCCAGCTCCTGCTCTCCCCACCTGCTACTGCACCTGTGAGAAGGGCAGCCAGAGGTGCCAGCAGGCTGGGTTTATCCAAATACACCCCTGGAAACAGGGATAAATCACCTGCTCTGTGACAGAGAGGTTTTCTTTGTTTATTTTGAGGTATCTGCAGAATTTCCCTCTGGCTGTGAACAGAACCTGGCATTCCCAGCTCACTGAAAAGTAAGGTCAGAGAAGTTATTTTCATGTTAGACAAACAAAGTGTAAAACCTCACAGCTTGGGAAAGAATTATTTTCCTTTTGACAAGGTCAGGCTCCCTACAAACACTTCTTTATGCCTCTTCCAGCACGTGTGGGTCCCTCCAGGGACCCTATTTCCAGGAGTGTTAAAATAACCAGCTGAGGGGCACCTTGCTCACACCAAACAGGAGGATTATTTTTAGCTGCTGTTTGTGCCTGTCTTTAAAGCTCCCTGGGGAAAATCCAGCTGCAGAGACCAGCCCATTCCTGTAGCCTGTCCTGCCACTTGGCCCTCTCTGTTCCTCAGACCATGCCCTGTACTCCTTGGCTGCCTTTGGGAGCTTTAATGAGGCACCCAGAGCATCACAGGACCTTTTTCCAGAGAAAGACCTCGATTTCCAGCACCTAATGGGGGCCCTAGGAGAGCTGGACAGGGACTTTTTGCAAGGACAGGGATGGGCAGGACAAGGGGGAATGTCTTTAAGATGAAGGAGGGCAGGGATGGATGGGATATTGGGAAGGAATTGTTCCCTGTGAGGGTGGGCATGCCCTGGCACAGGGTGCCCAGAGCAGCTGTGGCTGCCCCTGGATCCCTGAAGTCTCTGCTTTTATCTCAGGTGCTACTGAGAGCAGCTTTCCCCCTTTCAGTCCCTTTTTGTGTCACCCTCAGAGCTGCAGGACGGACAGAGCCTGTGTCCCAGGAATATTGGAATACTGTGACAATACTGCTGCCTGGTTTGGGATACAGCAACACCAGCAGATGGCAAAGCAGGAGTGAAACTGTGGCTACACAGCAACTGGTGAGTGCTTAAAGTTCCTCACAATCCAGGACAACTCCAAGGAATGGTCCAGGCTCATGGAGGCAGGATTAAACTGGAACTACTGGGAAAAAAAGCTGTTCTTGACCGAAAACGGTTTTTCCAGTGTAAGAGCCTCATCCTCCCATCCCCTTCCTGATTTCATGACAATCTCATGGCTTTGCTGTGATCAGCCCTCAACAGGATTATTCAGGATACTTTGGTGCTAGAAACCCAGTGACAAGTAGCAAAGCAGAGAACTAAAAAAGTTCTGGGTTTGGAGTGACTAATTTACGAAAAAAAGATCAAAAGCAGCCCCACACTATCATTAATGTTAACACAAGCCATTCCGGGAACTTCAAAGAAAGAATTCATCACAAAAGGTGAAGCTGCAAAGTGGCTGTGGAATAAGAAATGTAGATGTGTGCTGGCTGGTGGGAGGAGGCAGGTGAGTTTCCAGAGACACAGAGGGCTGGGTGATATCCTGTGTGATGCCCACTGAGGAGGGAGGCCAAGCTGGTGCTGCAGGAACACCTCAGCTCCTCTGGGCAGAGCAGAGCTGTGCTTTTCCCACAGGCTGCTCCCATGCTGTGTCTGCAGGGATTTGCAGTGGGCAGGACAGTACACAGTACAGGAAAACATCCATTTCCAGCAAATCTTGGAGTGCTCCTACAGCTCACATGTGTAACCCAGAACAGCACGTGGTAAACTTTCTACAGAGGATTTTATTTGAATTGTTAGGCAGGGCCCCTTGCTGGTGCTGATACTCCCATGGGACAGGCATGGCTGGCCCCAGTGCCTCCCATGCTGCAAGGAGGGCAGAATTTGGCTATTTACTGTATTTTCCTATTTTTGTTACTATTTTTAGCTGTCAGTAGATTCCCAGAGCTTCCTGAGGGAGATGCAAAAATGGGGAGAAATCCAAGAATTCAAGAAATTCAAATGCTGCAGAGGGACACGTGGGTGCTCAGCCATCTGGGAGTGTTCCCTACAGATCCCAGCCAGGAGAGCAGTATGAAACCTTCCTGCTCTTTTTAAAATCAATAGCCCGTTCCCCCTTAAACCCTTCCAAACTGCTCAGAGTGCAGCACTTGCCAGAAAGTGCAGCTGTTTTAGTTGGAAGTGCATTATTTTCTCTCAAGAGGCGTTTATGAAATTAATATTCCCATCAGCCCTAATGAAGAACTTTTCCCTAAGATGGAGTGTGCCACCCTGGCATGCTGAGCAGATGCTGCTAACACAAAGCTCCAGAGCAGCCCAGGCTGCAGGAGGATCAATCAGGCACTCTGCATTTGGGATCACCCTCATCCTGCCACAAAGGGAGCAGTTCCCACCCCATCACTTCACAGCTCATGTCAGCCAGGAGCAAATCACTGCATCCCCAAGATGAACTGGTAAAACAGGTCGGGGAACCCCAAATCTCCACTCATTCCTGCAGAAATTCAAGTAGTGTCAGGAGAAATGAAGAATTACCCTGCACAGACTTGTTCAGACAGGAAGGTTTTGATGCTGCCTCCAGACACCACTTCCAGTGGCCAAGACACTGAGAGGAGCACAGCTTCACCTCCTGAGCGTGTCCCAGCAGCTTCAGCAACATCCCAACCTGCAGAAACGCCTCCTCTGCAAGCACAGTTTGCTCTGCTATGCTCTCCAGGCAGGATGGGCTTGGGAAGCTCAGGAGCTGTGTCAGGCCCTGGTGTGCAGCTCTGGACTGCACAGCCACACCCTGCCCTGCTCCCCGGGTGCTGCTGAAGAGCTGGCCTTGTCTGCCAGGAGCCCACTGATGAAATTTCAGCTCCACCTCCAAAATTCAGGATTGCTCCCAGACAAAAGGTGCCAGGACAGACAAAGCTGGCTGCCCTTTACCTCCCCTGGCAAACCTCTCTTAAAGATGAGAATCTGGGACTGCACCCTCCCCTTGCCAAGGCACAGAACTGTCGGTGGTTCTGGTTCCTGTGGCTGACACTGTGGCCCCACCCAGGTGTGTGTGTGCAGAAGCTCTCCTACCTCTTTTGGCATTTCCCGTGG
Source organism: Dicaeum eximium (assembly GCA_013396995.1). Lineage (NCBI taxonomy): Eukaryota > Metazoa > Chordata > Aves > Passeriformes > Dicaeidae > Dicaeum > Dicaeum eximium. The sequence continues at coordinate 91,220 of VWZP01009173.1, forward strand.
GAAGAAGAAATACGGCAGGGCAGACAGGGCCACCAGGCTGGCGGCCACCAGGAACCCGAGCCACCAGGCCCCGACCCAGCGTGGGTCCTTGATGGTGAGCTGCACCTCAGCTGCAACACGAGAGGAGAGGGGCATCAGACCAGTGCTGGGACCAAAGGGCAGCCCCAGCCACCCCCAGCATCAACCAGCCCCAAGGTGGTGGCCATCAGTTCTGGGCCCTGAGCAGCACTGATCAGCCCATCACTAAATCACACTTCATGTCTCTTCCCTATTTCATTGCTGTCCCCAGGGCATCCAAAGAGCCACTCAGCTGGGACAGGGATGTGCTGGATGCCCTCTGTGCTCCACTGGCACAGGAGAACCCCCAGGAGGCTGGAAGCCCCTCTGCTCCAGCAGCTCTGACAGGACACATTCCCTCACCTGTGCTGACTTTGTCCACGTCCACGTAAAACCTCAGCATGGCAGAGCCCAGCATGAAGGCCACCCCTGGCCCGATGACCGTCACGGAGAACAGGATTCCTGTGGAGGCACAGAGCAGGGAGGGCTCAGCCTGGGGCAGGCACCACGGGGACAGAGGTGCCTCAAAGTGGGACCAGGCTCTGCTGCACCTGCCTCCAGCACAGCCCATTTCCCTGGCAGCTTTCTTATCTGCAAGAGCTACAGCCCCATGCTGCCCATATTCCTTTCCCACATGGAATTCCCTTTGGCATGGCTCAGGCCTTTCCTGACGCTTGTCTTCAGCCTCCTAGAAGGAGTGCAGTACTCCCAGGAACAAGAGGTGCCCCTTGGCACCAGTAATCCAGGGAACTCCATGGATTTTTACAAGGTTAAGGAAATAAAAGTTATCAGTGAACTCTCCTCATGAATTACTGATAAAAGAAATCCACACATGTAATGTTCAACTCCTACCTTACACGTGAGAAGTTTTGATCATCTACCAGAGCAAAATTTGATGCTGTGCTTCCTTTTTTTAACAGTAGTGACCTGGTTTTGATGTACCTTTGCTGTTCCATTCAGGTAACAGCTGAGAAAGGACTAGAAGGACCTGCAAGGACCACCTTGTCCATCCCACCACCCTGGGACTCCCCTTTTGGCCCTGTGCCCAAGCTGTTCTCCAGCAGCCCCTCTGCTGAAGGGCACCCTCCCCTCTCCCAGATGGTTGGAACTGCTTTCTTTGGTTTGTGTCACTCTGCTAACATCTAAACAGCGTCCCCATTGCTGCCCCTAAACACACAGCTGCCACTTGTGAGCACAGAGGTCAGACTGTTCCTCCCCCTGCCCAGGAGCCACCTCACCCAGGTAGAGGGGGGAGTTCCTCTCGCTGGCGAAGTCGTCGATGTAGGAGATGCCGAAGGGCTGGATGGGCACGCCGCCGATGCCCAGCAGGGCCTGGGCCACGAACATGACCAGCAGGACCTCGTGGTTCTCCCGGGAGGCGCGGGGGGTGCAGCTGCCATCGCTGAGGTTGGCCCCGGCCCCCGGGGCCCCGGGCTGGCACAGGTCGGTGGTGTTGCTGAAGGTGCCTGCGGTGACAAGGGGACAACCCCGAGGAGCTTGGTCTGGAGAAAGAACTTCTTTCCTTAGGCACTGCAAGGGCTCTGAGCTCTCCCTGGAGCCTTTTCCAGGTGGGCACTCCCAGCTCTCCCAGCCTGGCTCCAGAGAACAGGGGCTCCAGCCCTGGGAGCAGCTCTGTGACCTGCTCTGGATTTGCTCCAGCAGCTCTACATCCTTATCCTTAGATAGCAGGTGAAAAAAAATACTAAGAAGGTGCTAAGATCACTGCACTGATATTCACAGAGATGGCTTCATGTGCCATGAAAGCCTTCAAGGCTTTTCCTCCATCAAAGAAGTGCAGCTGAGGTCCCTCCCAGGACCTTTGACAGACCTTCCAATACAGGTAAATGAACAGGCAAACCTGCAGGTTTTGTGAGCAGCTACCCAGGAAATGAGAACTCATTTTCCTCAGAAAAGCTGCCTAAGTGAAAGTGCTGATTCTAGCACCCTCATCTTCCTTAGAACCCTGGGCAATGGGTTGGTGGTGCTTGTAGCAGGATTTCCATGGTTATGCCCCAAATCCTGTGGAGCTCCAAGTGCTCGGGCACAGGGCCACCTGCAGCAGCACTGCTGGAACACCAACTCATTGTTTCCAAGATGGGGTTTGGGGCAGCTGGCCCCTGTTTGCAGCCAGCAATTATTCACCTATTCAGCCTTCCTCTGGTGTCTGCAGTTGCCTGACCCAGCTGCACTCCCTCTGGTGAGCCAAACAAAAGCTGTTCACTGGAGGCTTCTAGAAGATTTGCTGGAGCTTCATGGCAGGAATTGGGAAGGTAGCAAGTAACTTGTTTTCTCCTTTCTTTCTTTTCTCATCCCTTCATCTTCCTCTAGGGAGAAGATCCCAAACTCCCCCTGTTCTGCTCCCTACATGAGTGATTCAGACCTGCACGTTTCTCAAGGGAAGCTGATGTTCCAGTGGGGTCTAAAACCTCAAAGGCAGCCCAGCTAGACCAGGGAAGGCAGGTGAGGTTGGATGTGCAGCAAACAAGGGGAATCAGAAGCACAGCCTGTATTTTGATTGTTTTCCTGCCCTTTACCATGGTGCCATGGTCCTCACGTCCCCCTGGCTCTGCTTTCTACCGGTAGCTGTTGCCTCTCAGGGTTGAGATGATTTCAGTCTCAGAAAAATGAAATTTCTTGAGGAGAAGCCAACAGCTTGCAGCTCCCAGTGCCTGGAGGGAAGGTCATTTCACAACAGCTTCCCACTGCCAGGGGGCAGGGATAGGTGCGATATTGGGAAGGAATTGTTCCCTATGAGGGTGAGCAGGCCCTGGCACAGGTGCCCAGAGCAGCTGTGGCTGCCCCTGGATCCCTGGCAGTGCCCAAGGCCAGGCTGGAGCAACCTGGGATGGTGGAAGGCGTCCCTGCCCACGGCAGGGGTGGAACATGACGATCTTTAAGGTCCTTTTCAGCCCAAACCATTCTGTCATTCTGTTATTTCCTTCTGTCCCAAAGGGCCCAAAGCAAGTTTCTGAACACTTACTGGCCACAGACTGGTCGTACTCGTAGGGGCCCGTGATGAAGTGGGGCAGGGACATGAGGAAGCCGGCCAGGGAGACGAGCAGGGCCCCGCAGCCGATGAGGCGCGGCCGGTGCACGCGGCTGCCGAAGTAGCTGAGGAACATGATCAGCAGCGTGTTCCCAACCTGCAGGGACAGACAGCGGGAGTGTCCCCGAGGGCAGGGGGACACGGGCACAGCGCTCAGCAGGACAGGGTGGCGGCGCTCACCTCGTTGAAGGAAGCCAGCAGCCCTGAGGTCTGGCTGGAGAGGCCGTAGCGTCTCTCGATGGTGGAGATGGAGCTCTTCAGGTAGCCGGAGACCAGGAGCTGGGAGAACTGCAGCAGCCCGTGGCAGAACACAAAGAACTGCCAACACAGAAAGAGAGCCCCCAGCAGGGTCACCCAGAGCTGCAGGGTTACCCAGAGCTGCAGGGTCACCCAGAGCTGCAGGGTCACCCAGACCTGCAGCACAACAAACTGCATCCCCCTCAGACAGGCACCATTGTCCAAGATAAACCTCTGACCACCAGCCTGGGAAGTATCACCCCTGCTCTGCCACCAGTGAAATCTTCTGAGATTAGGTCAGAACCATGGAATTGGCCTCTGCCAAAAGCAACAACAGGGGCAGTATCTGCGAGGGGGCTGTAATTTCTCCAGCTGAGAAGTGGCTTTGCACAAACACATGCCTTCACTGGTGGGATGTGCCTGTTTGTGTTGGCCTTGTTCCTCGGATGCGGCAGCAGAAGGGAGGTTGCACAACATTCCTGTTCCCATTCAGCCAGAGGCAGGCAGCCATCCCCAGTGCTGGGAGCTCTTCTGGGACAGGAATGAGCCCTTCCAAACACAGCAACAAACAACTCCTCTAGAGGAAGTCAGCAGGTCAGGGAGAAGAATTCAAACTGCTTTCCTTTCCTTTTCACAAAGCCCTAGATGTAAAGCACATCTCCTTTGGAAAATATTATGGCTCTCTTCCACTTCCAGAAGAAAACCTTGTCCAAGTCCACCACGTCCATCCTCCCCTCCTCCATCTGAGCCATCTCCTTCCCTGCTCCCTTGTGGCTCTCCTAGGCATCCCTCCAGCCTCACAAGGAGTTCAAATAACCAGCCCAAACAGTCACACCCTCTCAGGACACAGCCTATCCACCTCCCTGCAGGACAGGCTGGATGGCCCTGGGTGCTTCCAGAGCTGCTGCCCTCAGCCTTGGATGATGGCCAAACCCTCAGGGCAATGCTCCTGCTCCATGTGTTGGAAGCAGCTCCCAGCACAGAGAAACTGCTCAGCCTGGCCTGGATTTCTGCTAGATCTCATTCTGATCCAGGCTCCGAGTGAAGTCACTGCCAAACCGGCCTGCTCTGTGAGCCAAGGCAGCACCACAGCACAGAAAGGGCAAGGGGAAGGTCACACCCCCGGGTCCCTGAGAACGGCGGGGCTGGGCCGTGCTCAGCGCCTCCCGAAGCGATGGGCTGGCACGATGCCCACCAGGACACCACCCAGGACCGTCCCCCTCCCAGGCTCATGTCACCACTGAGGGTGCAACGTGTCTGGACTGGGAAAATGTCACCCAGCCAAAGGGAAGCGTCCCCAGAGTCAGCTTTGCTAAAACTCCTGCATACCTACAAGTCACTGGCTGAGTCCAGGCTCTGCTTCCTGACCACATCAGTTCAGATGGAAAGGCTGGAACCAAATCTGTTTATTCCAGGCATCCAGAGCACACAGCCCCGTGAGTATCCAAATCCAGGACCTTCACGGGTTTACAGCAGCTCAGCAGCTGCCCAGCAGCTGCCCCGCATCCTCTTCAGCTCAAAATGGGTTGGGAATCTGCTATTTCATTCTGCCCTGTCTGGAGAAAGGAGAGGTGGCCCTGCAGGGGACCTGCAGTGGCTTGGGCAAGGACCCCAGTCCTGTCTCCACGCACTCTTTGCTTTCAGCCATCATTGTTTTTTTTTTTGTCAGGAAAAGAAAGAGCAGACTTTTCCTGGTCTTTGGATCTGCTGGGCAGCAAACTCTCCCCGTGAGGGCTCTGGGAGCCCCACACACCATCCTGCCCAGCCCACACCAGCAGTCCCCACCACGCTCTTCCCACGTGCCTGGGACGTTCTGGAGGCTATTTTGAGAGAGGGTTTTGTGCCTCAGCATGTGACAAAGGAACATTGTGTCTTTGCACTGGGCTGTGCTTATGACAAATGGGTCTGGGAGGAAACAGCTGGAACCAGTTTGGCTGGGCCTGTAGTGGGAAGGGAGCTCAAATCCCATCCATGCCACCCCTGCCATGGCAGGGACACCTCCCACTGTCCCAGGCTGCTCCAAGCCCCAATGTCCAGCCTGGCCTTGGGCACTGCCAGGGATCCAGGGGCAGCCACAGCTGCTCTGGGCACCCTGTGCCAGGGCCTGCCCACCCTCACAGGCAGGAATTCCTTCCCAATATCCCATCTAAATAATTATGCTCCTTGAAGCCAAACAGGGCAGTTTTTAGTTATGTCCCTTAGCTGCACTTTGGCATGTGGTACATGGTTTTTGTGACACGCTCTCTGGAGATATAAATATACATAAAAACTGCAGTGCTGTGATTTTTGGTCCTTCAGCCACTTCAAACACATCCAACCACATTGTGCAATGGTTCTGTGTCTCTGCAAGAACCATTCAAGCCCTGGGCTGGAAGTTTTGTTTTCTGAGGAAGTCATTTAGAAACCGGACAGGGTGGCCTAACTTCTTGAAAAAAACCCCAGAGATGAGGGGAAAACAAGCTGTGCTGAGGATAATTGTGTTCTTGGTGACAAGAGCTTCCTCCACATCTGCCCGTGGCAGGGGTTGCAACAAGAGGGTCTTTAAGGCCCCCCCAGCCCAAACCAGTCTGGGATTTTAGGATCTACCTTCACAGATATAGCAAAATAGAGCTTGATTCTGCTCACAGGCCTGAGCTGGCTTTAATGGTTTTTTTAATGGTTTAATCTTTGAACCCTTTTGAAATACCTCCTCATGGAAAAATCAGTGGGGTCATATTTGTAAAGATAACCTTGCTGGCAAGTGAAGAAAGAAATAAACAAAATCCACCAGATAAAAAACAGCTGAATGGCTGAAGAGAGGACTGGGAAAGAAGCCTCAGGACATGGCTCTGGCTCTGTGTCCCCAACCTCTGTGCTCTGGTAGCCTCTGCCTCAGCAACTCACTTTCTTTCTGCCACATGGGATGAGGGTGATTAAATGCACCAGCATTTGAAGTAAAACCCTCAAAACCCCAAATCTTCCCCACAAAAGTGAGAGAAATCTTGAGCCTTTAAGACTGACTGTCATCTTTTGCTCTCTGGCCTGGTGAGATTCTCTAATGAGCCAGGTAATTGGCTTCCAACTACACTGAGTGTAGTAATACACTGATGTTAAGGCTGCCACTACTGGTAAAGAGGAATTACTGAGCCAGAAGGGGATGAAGCAGATGTTGCAAGACAGAGGGAACCTGCAGAGCTTCTCAAACCCTCACCTGGAGGGCCTGGGGCTGCACCAAGACTTAGAAGAAAGGTTTCACACTGACAAAGCCAGGGCTAGATGGGATATTGGGAAGGAATTGTTCCCTGTGAGGGTGGGCAGGCCCTGGCACAGGGTGCCCAGAGCAGCTGTGGCTGCCCCTGGATCCCTGGCAGTGTCCAAGGCCAGGTTGGATGCAGCTTGGAGCAGCCTGGGACAGTGGAAGGTGTCCCTGCCATGGCAGGGGTGGAATGGATGGGATTTAAGGTCCCTCCAACCCATCCCATCCTGTGATTCTCTGGAGCTAAATCCTGCAGGAGCTGGGAGTTAAACCTGCACTGAAACATCGCTGCCCCACCACTGGCTTTGGAATGGAGACAGCTCCACACCAAAGGCACTTCTGCCTTGGGAAACACAGGCAGCATTTTCCAAAGGCACTTGGCACCCACAAATCCTCTCAATGCCTTCTGCAGGAGGCTGAACTCCCCTTTCCCAGGCTGGTGACCCGAGGGGGTACTGGAGGAAGCAGGAGGTGTTTACCTTGATACTGAGGAAGGGGCTCCTGCAGGGCGTGTTCCTGGCCACGTCCGGGTGGCTGCTCCTCGGGGCCGGGCTTGTCATCCTGTCAGCCTGTCAAAAACAAATCATTCAGCACAATGCTCAGCTGCTGTGCCCGAGCTCCCCCGTGCTCAGCAGGCAGAATCCTGCCGTGCTCTCCAAACACCCCCACTGCAGGCACACGCTCTCCCAAGCAATCACTAATTATACCTGGGTTTCCTCTGCTCAGAGCATTTTAATTCTGCAAAGCAAGAAAGCAGCCTGCAAAATTTTAACCGACAGAGGCCTGGGAGGTGAAACGCTGCTCAAGAGAGGCAAGGACAATGTTGTGAAACATTTCTGCGCTTGCTGTCCTTATCAATGGCCTTGGTGAGGGGGCAAAGGGCATCCTCAGTAGCTGGCAGCAGACACAACCCTGTGAGAGCAGCTGCCAAAGCTGATGGCTGTGCTGCCATCCAGAGGTGCCTCGGCTGCCTGGAGAAATGGGAATCGAGGGGTATCAGCGAGCTGCACAATGGGTTTCCAGAGGGATCTCCACGGGCTGCAGAAATGGGCTCTGAGGGAGATCTCGGGGGCTGCAGAACCCCATGAAGTCCAAGCGGATGCAGTGCAAAGTCCTGACCCTGGACCCAGCCTCTGCATCCCTCTGGAGGGATCCCCTCCAGGCTCAGGGAGCTCCTGCCTGCACAAGGGGGGCTCAGCAAGCCCTTCCCCATCCCTCCCCGTGCTGGGCTCTGATGGATTACAGCCCTGCTTCCCTGAGCATCCCGTTTTCACCCAGGGTGCATCTCCCCTGGAAGAATCCCTCCACTCTCGCTTTCAGACGCCCAGCCACCACCTAAATGCGACCACGCAAAGAGATTTCAGCCCGTGGGAAGGCAGAGCCCCCTTCCCTGCCCGCAGAGCTCCTTCTCCTCTCTTTGGCCGCTCGCTCAGTCCCTCCTCCCCAGGGACCGGTGATGTCTTTGTTGGGTTTTAGTACCCAGGCTTCCTGCTCAGGAAGCTGCATTGTTTGGAGGCACGTTAGAGCCATTAGGCTTTAACTTGTTGCTCAGCACATTCTAATAGATGTTTTCATCTCCGCAGCAAATGGGGTGAAAGGCTTCCCATTATTATTTTGTGTAATTCTATTTCCCCCATGATGAGAAGCAAAGGAGCGAGGACCCGCAGCCTCAAACAAATTAAGAAATGCAGGGGTTGATGTAATTTCTAGCAGGAGGAGACTGCCTTAACTGTGGTGTTCATAAACCCTTCAGCACAATGCACAGGAGAGGTGAATTCCAGAGGGGACCCGCACGAGTTACAAGCACCACAGCAGCCTCTGCAAACAGCAGTTTCTGCCCTCAGCCCAGTTCCAAGAGATATTGCTACAACAAATCCAGGAAGGAATCAATAAAGTGGATTTGGTTGTACATGAAAGCAGGCAGGAAAAACTCCCCCTCTGCCCTGGGGCAGAGGCACCTGCCTGGCTCCAGCCCTGCTGAATTATTGACAGCCCCTGCATTTGCTGCTGCAGCCCCTCGGAGGCTCAGGGGGGCCACAGCGAGGAGAAAAAGGGTGGAACACGAAAGGCAGGAAACCCAAAGGAGCCCGAGCCTGGATTTCAGGTGCTCCATCCTGCACAGCTCCGGATGGAAAGAAGAAATTCCAGGTGCCAAACGCTGCTCTCCTGGAGCTCTCAGGGATGCCCTTTACCTTCTCTCCCCCAGCTCCAGGGGAGTGAAATCCCTTTGTTAGGGAGACAACCTGAGCTGAGAGGCTGGTGAGGGGTGGCACCCGGGGTGGCACCTGGGGTGACAGCAGGGGTGACAGCAGGGAGTGCTGTCCCTGACCCTGACACAGAGCCCTTGGGAACCATCCCTGTGCCCTCAGGAAGCAGAACATACCTGGCTTGTGTGCCTGCAAGTGAACCCTCCAGGGAAACTGCTTCTCCCAAAACCTAGGAGGGCTTGCCGTGCTCACCGGAGCCAAGGAGGTGCACAGGTGGCCAGCCTTCCCCAAGGGTCACCTCTGATGGGGTCACTGCAGGGGACCCCATCTGCAGCTACCACAGCCATGGGCTTCACTCCAGGGAAGGGGATGGATGGAGGGACGGATGGTCACAGTGTTACACATCCATCAGCAGAATCCCAGACTGGTCTGGGTTGGGAGGGACCTTAAAACTCACCCAGTGCCACCCCTGCCATGGCAGGGACACCTTCCACCGTCCCAGGCTGCTCCAAGCCCCATCCAGCCTGGCCTTGGGCACTGCCAGGGATCCAGGGGCAGCCACAGCTGCTCTGGGCACCCTGTGCCAGGGCCTGCCCACCCCCACAGGGAGGAATTCCTTCCCAATATCCCATCTAACCCTGCCCTCTGGCAGTGGGAAGTGTTTCCCTGAGTCCTGTCACTGCCTGTATCTGAGATAGTCTCACAAACCGTTTGCAGCACTGATTTAGATGCTCCACTTGTCCCCAGGCTGCCTTTTCTCAGGCACCAGGGCAGCAGAAATGCCCCAAGCCGTGTCTGGGATGACAGCACGGTCCCGGCTGTGGCAGCAGGGTGCGGGCTGGGTTCCCCAGCTCCCTGTGCCATTCCCGAGGCCGTGCTCCCTCCAACGCCGCCATTTCAGCTGCTCCCCTCAGCTCAGCCAGGACAGGCACACGCTGGGCCCGGCCGAGCGCCAGTAAACAACAGCCAATGTAACACCGCAAATTAACTCCCAGCAGGGGACTCCAAGTGCCAGCAAATACTCTGCAATCTGTCTTCCTCCTGCAGAGTCATTTTTCCCCCCTGGCAGCGAGGCTGGAATGGTGTCGGGGGTATTTATGAGTGTGACTGGGGCACAGGCGAAGCTGCCTTGGAAAATGTGGGTGCAAAGGTGTTTTATAACCCAACAGAAGGAAGACACAGCGGATACACATCATGCCCTCCCTGGAAAAGACAGAGAGAGTAAAAACGGATGCAGACATGTGCCCAAGAGCTGTTTCTATCTTGCACCAAGTGGCAAAAAGAAAGTGGAAATGAGATCGGCCCAGCTCAGTGACTCTGTGTAATGAGAACTTGGCCACAGATGACACGTACCAGAAATCTTAAAAAAAGTTACAATAGGAAAATGTTACCGGAGGTTAAAAATTAGAGGAAAAAGTAAAAGTGATGTTGAAACACACGACATGCGAGCACAGACAATAAAGGAGAAGCTCCAGCCCTGCGCTGGTACCCCTCAGCCTCGGTAAGGAGGAAGCCCTGCTCCCATGGGTGTGCTGAGGCGTCCCAGAGCTCCTGCCCCTCCCCGGCACCCCTGCCCGGCCTGCAGCCCTTCCCGGAGGGATCCTCACCTGCTCCAGCACCGCAGGATGTGGAGAAGGCTTCGGAGCTCGCCTGGCAGCACCAAACCAGAGGTGGGAACTCTCATATCACTCCCTGTGGATGGGGCAGCCACAGTCTGTCTGGGCACTCTGCACCAGGGCCTTCCCCCTTCACAGCCAGGAATTCCTTCCCAGTATCCCACCCAGCCCTGCCCTCTGGCATTGGGAGCCATTCCCTGTGTCCTGTCCCTCCATGCCTTGTCCCCAGTCCCTCTGCAGCTCTCCTGGAGCCCTTTCAGGCCCTGGCAGGGCTCTGAGCTCTCCCTGGAGCCTTCTCCTCTCCAGGTGAGCACCCCCAGCTCTCCCAGCCTGGCTCCAGCCCTGGAAGCAATTCCATGGATTCCTCTGGGCTCTCTCCAGCAGCTCCAGGTGCTGCTGCTGCTGTGTCCCCAGGGCTGGGGCAGCTCTGCAGGTGGGCTCTCACCTGAGCTCAGGGGCAGAATCCCCCCTTCCTGCTGCCCATGCTAGGGGGATCAGCCTAGGGCTGAGAATTTCTGGGCTGGTTCATGTCCAACCTCTCAGCCACTAACAGCCCCAGATCCTCTTCTCAGGGCTGCTCTCCATCCATCCATCCATCCATCCATCCATCCATCCATCCATCCATCCATCCATCCATCCATCCATCCATCCATCTATCCATCCATCCATCCATCATCCATCCATCATCCATCCATCCATCTATCTATCATCCATCCATCCATCCATCCATCCATCCATCATCCATCCATCCATCCATCCATCCCTCCATCCCTCCATCCCTCCATAGCAGCAGTGCCCATGGCAGCAGGGCACTGGGCAGTCCAATTTCCCAATGGGAAGCAGGGGAATCCCAGAGCCTCTGGCTGAGGGAGATGGCTCTGGAGTTACATAAGCGGGGAGGCTGGAATTGCATCATTCCATGAATCACTGGCTTGGCTTTGCTTTGCTCCAGGCTGCCCAGGGCTGTGGAGCTGTCGGGGTCTGCAGACCCCAAGACCCCTCCTCACCCTCTGCTCCTGCTGCTCCCCAGGCTCTCGTGGGGCGCATCTCCCCCGTGCACCGGCAGCACCCCTTGAACTGCTCCTGCCCTCGTTCCTCCCCCGTGACCTGAGGGTTTGTGCTGTGGCTCAAGGGCCTGTAAGATTTGCCAAACCAGGATCTCCTGGCTTTGCCAGTTTTGCTCCTTCCCTCTAAGGTTTTATGCAGCATATTGAGTACAAAAGTCACCCCGTCTTCTGGATGGAGGCAGGTGCTGAACACCCAGCCCCTGCCCTGGGATGGACAGATGTGGTTGTGCTGCAGAAAAGCCTCATCTTGTGTCTTTGGTGGGGATTTTTTATGTTAGCACCACCTCCTCTGTGTTTGGCAGGGAAACTCTTCCTGCTTCAACCAGCTCCAACCCCTGGACAGGAGTTAAAGCACTGAATGAAGGATGAAGAGCTTGATTCCAGCAGGAATCTGCTTTTCCACAGGCTGCAGGCAGTGCTTGGCTCGATGGACAAACACCTGCCAAGAGAAGCCTGAAGGGAAGTGATCCCGAGCTACAGTTTCCCTGATCTGGGGTTTCATACGCCATAAATACTTTCCTGATGTTTTTTCCCCTCCGTACTTCACTGCTGCTTGGATAGGAGTGAAAACTGAGAAAAACACAGATTTTTTGCTGAGCTCCCCTGAAAACTGTGAGAGTTTGCAGTGCAAGGAGCAGCTGGAGAAAACAGGCAGAGCCAGAGTGGCTCCAGGGACACAGACACCTCTGGTGAGAAAAATGAACTTTTTGAAGGGGAAGCTGTTGCAAAACAAGGAGCAAAAGCCCCTGCAACAGCCCCGTGCCTCTAACACGCATCCTGAGTGGAAACCCCAGCAGTTCCCTGGAGCTGAGCCCTCCTGGAGTAAACCACAGCTTGTTTGCTATTTATTATCTATAACTTCTGAAAAGAAAGTCCCCACAAACCCAGATTCTCCATCTGCACTCATGGTCTGCCCAGGACCACAGACCTGCTCCTCACACTGAGTATTCCATGAGGAGCAGCTACACCCCAATCCTGAACATTTATCTCCAAGGGACATTCAAGGGCAGCTCTTTACTCCCTCCACACTAACCCAGGGATTAACAACCAGAGCATCCCCAAATTTTGGAGGTGGCCAGTAAAAACCAGGAGCTGGGAATGACACTGGCCTCCTGCAAGGAACAGGGATGGATGGAAGAGCAAGAGCAGGGAAATGCTGCTGCCAGGAAAAGGGAACTGAGTAGAGCTTAGGAGAAGTGAGAAAATTCCTTAGCCAGCAGGAGAAGAGCTGGCTGTGAACAGCAGAGGAAACACTGTGGGCACGAGAGACCTGGTGACACTTGGGGGTGATGATGGACAAGGAGCAAGTGCTGGCGTGAAGGCCCAGCCCAGAGCTCCGGTGGGGGCTGGAGCTGGCACAGGAAAAGGAGGAAACGCTGGTATTTCGGGCAGCAGGGGGAACTACTCACTGTCCTTCTTCCATTATTTAACATTAGTGGACTGCACTGTCATCTGTACACTTGGAGGGACCAAGAAAGTCCAGAGAAAATGGAGATTATCTTCTGGAAGTGCCCAGACCTGCAGCTGGAGCCGCAGCTGTCCCCAGCCAAGCTGCCTGACAGCAACAAGCCCTTTCCTGCATCCTTGGGCGTGATCTTGTCCTGGGGTTTCTCCAGCCATGCACTCACTCTCAATTTTCCCTGGATGACACCTCAGAGCCTTGTGGTGTTCAAATCATGTCTCAAGCCAGGAATTCCCCTCACCGCTTGCTGTGCCTCCCACACGGCCTCCATTTCCCTAGAAAATCACCTTTCCCAAAGCCTAGGGGACAATGACAGGTGTTGAGGTGGGAAATGAAGCTCCCAAGCCATCCCTCAACTCCACATTCAGTCACATCATGGCTCAAGACACTCAATATTTAATCTACCTCCAGCCAGGGCAGGTGTGGCAGGTCTAGGATAGACAGCCCCCACACAGGACGGGACATGTGCCCACCCCATCCCTGCAGAGCAGTCCCGTTGTCCCCACGCCCAGCAGGGACACCACAGCTGCCACCTGACACACGCAGCAGGTGGGGCCAACCTCACCCCAAACTTAAAATCCGTGCTCCAGGGAGGCCAGGCTGTTCCCGTGGCTGACTCCCGGGGGACATGCCCACCCCAAAGGGACATCCCAGCGCTGTGGAGGGACACAGCAGCTCCCCCGTTTGCAGGAGCAGCAGCAACCCTGCAGCCTGCGGCTCCCAGAGCTCCAGCGGATCCAGGAGCCTTGCAAACCCAGCCGGGAGAAGCGGCATGAGAAAAGTTCGCCTGTCCCACAGCCGGGCCGGGGGCAGCCCCCAGCCCGCACCGGATTATCCTCAGCATCCCCGGCGGCAGGAGCAGGTGCTGCCGTACTCACGGTGTCCAGGGCTCTCCCGATGCTCACACCTCCGCTGCGAGCCAAACTTTCCCTCTGCCAGCAGAGCCGGGGCCATTCGCTGCTTTTCCTGCCCGGGCTGGAGGTGGGGATGGGTGTGCGAAGTGCCGAGGGTGGAGGTGGGGCTTCGCCTGCACTTTTAAAAGCCGGAGCACGTTCAACTTTTGCAATCGCGTTCAATAGGATTGCTTTTATTTTTGTGTTTGCTCTTTCCTGAAGCTGCAATCCCAAAGTGACAGAGCTGTGCGGTTTGCTGAGCCAGGGCTTTGCGAGCTGCTCACCCAGTCCCAGTCCCAGTCCAAACTGGGCTTGGCTTTCCCTCCATTCCCCGGCTCCAGCCCCCATCTCCCCTCCCTGCAAGGCTCCCATTCTTCCAGGGCACTTTCCTTGTGTTCATGTTATTGTTCAATTTGCTTTATCCGCAGGATTTTGTCTGTAAATTTTGAAGCCGTGTTGTAATTTTGGGATTTGGGAAACTTTGTTTATCTAACCCTGGACTATTTATTTTCAATGTCTCCCCAGTACTTTCTTGCTCTGAGCACTGGGGCTTTGCCAGACGAGAATTGGAGAAGTTGATAAACAGGCAGCCCCATCCATCCCTGCCCTCTGGCACTGGGAGCCATTCCCTGTGTCCTGTCCCTCCATCCCTTGTCCCCAGTCCCTCTCCAGCTCTCCTGGAGCCCCTTCAGGCCCTGGCAGGGCTCTGAGCTCTCTCTGGAGCCTTCTCCTCTCCAGGTGAGCACCCCCAGCTCTGCCAGCAGACAGGTGCACAAACACAGGCGAGCTTTGCCCGGGCAATTCACACTTGGATTTCATAAAGTTGCAGCTTGGAGACCAGGACAGCTGCAGAGTCCTGTCCAAGGGGAATGTAAGGGATGGAGGGAACGGGAGAGCCCTGCAGTGAGTTCCCTGCTCTCTTCTCATCCCAGGAGCCACAACAAGCTCCTGGATATCCCACCTCCAGATGGGACATTTCCCCTCTCAGGGTCGTGGTGCAGCAGAGGCAGAGAGAGGCACAGCGACCTGTCCCTCCTGGCATTTCTTCTTGGGCTCCGACGGATGGGACAGCCCACGGGACACGCTGGGCACTGAAGGGAAGATCATCAGCTTCCTCTGCACCAGCTGATGATATATTAATTAAACAACCCCTTTATTAGCTCTGGCAGCACAGGAACATTTGGCTGAGCAGGAGACAGCCACATCAGGGTGTCCCAAAGCACTCTGCACCCAAGTGACCCCGAGCTGTGCTCTCAAGCATGGCTGCCACTGCACAGGAAAGAAACTTTGTCAGCTCCACCGGCTCTGCAGTGTCGCAGGAAGGCATTATTAGATGGAAACAAATATTATTAATATTTTACAGCTGCAGAGCTCCTTCCTTCCCGGGGGGCTGTGCACAGAGTATCCCCCAGGCCCCCGGAATGGGCTTGGTTTGGGGCTGGGAGGGCAGAGCTCCTTGGGAGGGGCAGTAACCCGGGGAAAGAGGCGGCCCTACAGCTGCAGGGGAGCATGAGACAGACACCCCAAACACCCCGGCAGGGGATGCTCGCCCCCCACGCCTGGAGAGCGGCTGGGAAAGGGGGATATCCAGGAATGGAGAGGCAGGAATCTCAACGCTGTGCTATTCCATGAAGGAAGAGCACCATCTAATGACTCTTGCTCAGCTCCTCGTTCCGAGCTGCTCTGAGTTGTGCAGCTCCTCCGGCTGCTGCTCCATCCCACGGCCAGGGGGTGGCCAGAGCACCTTTGTCCCACTGGTCCAGGGTGGCTGCTCCATGTCCCAGCTCCGGGACGTCCCCGTGGGCTCCCCAAAGGATGCTCATCCATCCAAGGCCAGGCTGGACAGGGCTTGGAGCCACCTGGGGTACTGGGAGTGTCCCTGCCCGGCACAGGGAGGCAGAACTGTAAAACCCTTCAGCCCAGCCCATCCTGGATTCCTAAAAAGCCCATGGAGCATTCAGAGCAGGGCAGTGTTTGTCCCGGTGCCTCTGGAATCGTGTCCTGCCTGCTGCTGCTGCTTTCTGCCAAGACATTTCCCACTGCTCCTTCAGCTTTTAGGTCATGCGAGGCTTTGGCCTCCAAATGTTGGGATGTGCAGCCCCCGAGTGCCTCCCAAAAAGGATAATTCCTATTGAAAGCAAGCACTAAAGGCTGAGTGGGCACACAAAGGTGAGGGGGCTGAACCCTCTGCAGGATGTGCAGGAAGGCATTATTAGATGGAAACAATTCCTCCGAACACTTGGGAGCAGTTTGCAGGAAACAGTAGCAGCACTTATGTGTGCAAAGAGATTGCAAAATCTCACGTGTCTGAGATTAGAGATGGGCACAGATGAAGAGGCTTCCAGCCTGGAAAAGGCCACGTTAGGAATCCCATAACTGCCCTGCTTCTGCTGCTTATTCCAACTCTGCTCTTGGCTCAAGACTTCAGCTGGGATTGGAAAGGAGCAGCTCAGTGTCCTGCGTGGGAAATGGGATGTGTGACTTGTGGGGCTGATCCTTTTCTGCATGTGGGGCTAGGAAAAACCATCTGCATTAGGGCTGGGATTTCACATCTGAGCTCTGCTGATGTCTCACAGAGGGCCAGCCAAAAGCTAGGACACAAATGTTCGGAATTCTGCAGAAATTGTTTGCAAAGCTGGGATTTAAGCTGGGTGGCTGTAATCAGCTGCCTTGCCTGTATGTATTTTGGGGTTATCTTCTGAATCCCTGCTTGGATCCTGCCTTTTAATGTCTGTATTTGTAATGCCTGTAGAGGACAACAGGAAAGAGTCATCTGCTTTTGGGATTTCAGTCAGAACCAAAGTGAATAATTTGTCCTCTCTATTGAATGAAAAACCCCAAACCACCACCAAAGGAAATAAGACCAGGATGTGTCAGATTCTGGTCAACAGGAATTGGGAAATCACAGGATTTTCACAGCATGAAAAGACTTTTCCATTATTTTCTTAACAGAAAAAAAAAAAAGTTTCTGGTTTTGTTTTCATGGAGATTAAT
Source organism: Dicaeum eximium (assembly GCA_013396995.1). Lineage (NCBI taxonomy): Eukaryota > Metazoa > Chordata > Aves > Passeriformes > Dicaeidae > Dicaeum > Dicaeum eximium. The sequence continues at coordinate 108,034 of VWZP01009173.1, forward strand.
CACGATTAAAATTTTTTTTTTATGCAAAAGTGGCTGTCCCATTCCTGGAAGTGTTCTAGGCCGGGTTGGATGGGGCTTGGAGCAGCCTGGGCTAGTGGAAGGTGTCCCTGCCCATTCCTTTCCAGTTCGGAACCCCAGATGGCAGCACAACCCTGGGAATTGCTGCATCGCTGCTCCTACGGGAGAGCAACGCGATCCAAACTTCCTGCCTTAAAAACCCCCGGAGAAACTGAGCGGGAAAGTGAATTTAAATTATTTGTAGAAAAATAATGCAAAACAAAACGCAAAGTGCAACGTCCTGCATTTGGATGCCTAAAGGCATTTAAGCACTTTTTAATATTAAATGTGCTATTAGTTCAAGGAGCTTTTATTGCTTCTATTGAAAGGAGAAGAAGTTTTAAAATTCTGAAGGAAAGATTTTTGGTTACCCCTGTTACACAGCATCACTTCCAGCTCTGAGCTGGTGCCATGAAATGCTGCCTACAAAGAGTTAGTGGAGATAAGATACATAGATGTTGAATTGTCTCATTATTTTCCTAGGAAGCTGCAGTGGGATCTCTCACACTAATGCTGTGCCAGATTAACTGAGTGTATTTAATGAAGAATGAAGAAGTTCCAAGCTCATATTTATCTGCTTACATGGATAAAATACTTGGCAACTCAGCGACACACAGGTACTGGTAGGAACTTACCCTTTATCTGTTATTCATCAGTTTAAAAAACCCAAAACTTGTTAGTTCACATCTATGTGGCATATTTTTTTCCATAATGTTACAGAAAATACAGTTATCTTTTTACAAAACTCTTCAAATACCCTCAGTAATAAAAGAGCTTTGAGGGTTTTTAATTTGATTGAAAAATTACAGGCTAGACTGGAAAACAGCTTTTTGTTTGAACAATATGTGGGAAAGTCTTTGTTCCTGAGATATTAAAATGCAAATGTTAAAAGCAAGAGGGTACTCATGTCATAAAAACAAAGTCATTATCTCAAAGGTGATTATTGCTTTACAGAGATGAGAAATTTCTAAGTACTTCACATGCTTTTCCTTAGGAAGGGAAAATGACCTGTGTATAATTCCAGTCTCAAAAGTAGCCTTGAAAAATCTTTTATTTAAGCCATCAAAAATTATTTCTGCCCCATCTTAAGACCTTATCTTCAGAGCAACAAAACAGGTCAGGAGTAAAGCAGGATGAATGTGCTGCCTTGTTTTGTGCCTTGGTTCCATCCAGGTTTCAGGCTCAGAGTTTTATAGTCTGGTGTAAAATGCACTCCCTGGGTTGAAGCAGAACCGTAATCATTTCAGGTTTCAGGGATGTTTCTTAAAAGTTTCCTAATCTTCCTCAAGGGAGGAGAAAGATCTCATCTTAATCCTTGTATTCTGTGAATAACATTTGTGTGGCAAAACCACTGCACAAAAATCAGGATGTCAGAAGCCACACTGGAAACATTCCTTTTATTCACTGAGTCATTTTTTCCTGGGTTTATTTGCTGGTCTGTACAGCAAATGTCTTTTTCCTTCTGACCTTTCCCTGCTCCTCTAAATAAACCCCCAGATAACTTTTGCTGTTCTGCCCAGCTGTATGTGATCTGTAAGGAAACGATCTAGATTAAGAAAAGTTTAATTCTGGCTCACTGGCATCAAACTCAGTTGAAAACAGTTCACAACTCCTACTGAACTTCAGGAAATTTTCCACAGACTTTGTCTCTATGTAAGTAATTTGAATACTTCAGGAACAGATAAACCAGGATAACCAGTAGTAACAATGAGGTAAAATAAAGTTTCTGTGGCTACGATGCAAAGTGGAGGGAATTTTAAATGAATTGTGGAATGTTTTAACAGAAACACACACGAGGGCTCTGCTGGATTTTAACTCTTTGCTCAAGAGGGAGAAGTGTTCCAGTTGTTCTCTGCCAGGGGATATTTATGGACTTTCCTTTTCCCCCCCAGACTTTCCTCCAGGTCTGGAATGCCTCTGAGGGCAGGAGGAGGCAAAGGGGAGGCTCCAGCTGTGTGCCAGAGGCAGCTCAGGTCCTCTAATCTTCCAGTCTGTGCACACAAGATTAAAGATCCGCCCGGAGTTCCGATTAAGAATGCAAAGTTAAGAGATTAAATACCAGGAAGCCAAATTAAAGAGCTTTAAGTCAATCTCAGAACTCATCAAAGTACCAAATTTTTAAGCTGCCATTACAACACAGGATTAGTGCAAAGCTTCCCTACCCTGATTTGATGTCCGTCCCTCACCAATGTGATTTATTCCCTGCTGCAGTTCTGTGCCCCCTGCACAAAGCCAGCTATTGTCTTGTCTGCGGAGCTCATCCCACCTGGATCCCTCGGGGCTTTCCTGGGATTCCAGCCATGCCCCAGTTAGCCTGGAGCCCACGGTGACCCTGGTGCACTGTCACCGAGTGTAGCAGAGCTTAGAAAATGCTCCAAGGCACTCACATCATGGGCTAAAGGAATGAACACATCCCAGGGAATGAACACATCCCAAGGAATAAATACATCCCAAGGAATGAACACATCCCAAGGAATAAATACATCTCCCTTCCTTCCCTCCCTTCCTCTGGGCCGACTGACCCCAAAGCCCCGGGAAAAAGGGAGACACCAGAGGGGATGAGGCCGCTGTGGTTATTCACCTCCAGGGACCTGAAAATGAGCCCTGAAAGTCCAGAATTGATGTTGACACCTTTCTGGAGCCAGGAATCCTTCCAGCTGGAATCACTGGCAGCCCGGGCTGGAGGCTGGTTCTATCCAGGGATCTGCTAATGCAAAGAGCTGCTCTGAAAACACATCCTGCAAACTGCCACACTTGTTATTTACAGCTCCTGCTGTCATGCATTAAAGTAAATGTTCCCCTGCTTTTCAGGAGAATAAATCGGGTCCTTCCCAGTTTTTATTTATGGAATTGGGATGTCTCAGCTAAGTTAGGATTGTGCTTTCCAGGGCTTTTTCCACGAAAGAAAGATAACTTAATAACATTGCTAAATGCTGTGCTAATTAAAGCTTTCATTTGAAGTTACTTTCTCTTGTAAGACACTGTGCCAAGTGAGCCATTTCCAATTTTGCGTCTCAAGCCTTAGAACTTTTTGTAAGAGTTAAGCACAACAATTCCAACTTTTTGAACCCACTTTTTAACTTTCCCACATCCCTGTGCACAATGCCTTATCCAGAACATCAAATTGATACGCTAAATTTGATTATGCATTGTAATTATTATGGGGAGTTCTTTTTATTTTTAAAGGAAAATTAAAATTTTTGTTCTTTATTGAATTTTATTATTCTCCTTTACAAGTGCAGTTACTATTAGTGGTTATTTAGTGGAGTTATTATTAAGAGTTATTTAGTGTAGTCATTATTAATGGTTCCTTAATGTAGTTATTATCAGTGTACTGTTACTCTTAAAAGCCACATTAGAGTGAAGCTTCCCATCCTGTGGAATTACTGGAATGGTTGTCCAGCAGCTCCAGCCCAGCTGCTGCCCTGAGCTGGTTCTCCCCAGGTCCAAGGCTAGGTTGGATGAAGCTTGGAGCAGCCTGGGACAGTGGGAGGTGTCCCTGCCATGGCAGGGGTGGCACTGGGTGATCCTTTCCAGAATCCCTTCCAACCCAACACATTCCATGATTCTCTGACGATGCTAAATTCATTTTATCTTCTGTTAAAACCACAGATACAGCAACTCTGTGTGGTGCCACCAACAAAAGGGGACTGATCCACCAGGTGCCCCTGTACCCAATCCTGATGCTGTTTGTGCTTTAGTGCCCAGAGCATTAATTTCAGAGGTTGTGTTTTTGAGTCACTGGTTGGATTTGTGGCTGCATTAAAAGTCTGTTCATGTTTGCCCAGTTAAACTAAATTACTATTATTTCCTTCTCCTGCTCCCTCCCCCACCCGACTGTTGTTGTTTAATTAAGGATAACGTGCTGCTCTTGAGTGGGTGTTTGTTTATAGCCTGATAAATGTCAGGAATATGCTCTGGTGGAAAGTCTTTTAGCTGGGAATATTCATCTCCTTTTACCCACTACTGCATCTGTAAAAAAGAAAAATTGTCTTCAATTCTCCTTTTCTGATGATTTTAAAATATTTTCATTATTAATTTATAAGGAAAATGCAGTTCAAATTGTGCTTTTTACAATAGCCTTCCTCTTGGCTTTTTTTGTGGTTTTGTTTTTGCTTTTGTGGCTTGTTTGTTTGTTTCGGTTACTTGCTGGCAATCTGCATGTTTTGAACCTGGAGAAGAAAAGTGCATTTGTGATTTATAACAGTAGAGAATCTGTACAAGCTATTGCCTGAGGACACATTTATTTTTATTGGTTGTGAAGAGCACCTTTTTCAAAGCCAGCTCAAGCTGCAGGCTCTTTCCAGACCCTCTGGGCTGTCCTGTAGCCTTCAGCAGGCAGAATTTGGGCTCAAGTCAGAGCCAGGAACATCCAGTTTTTCCATTGCATGGCAAAATCTGGTTGTGGTGGTTTTTTTTTTTGTTTGTTTGGTTGTTTTTTTGCATGGGGCTTTGTGGTTGAACACAGGCATTTTACATCAGCTTTGCCATGGAAGATTTTATGTTGCTTTGCCCTTTCCTACGTATGGAGCAAAAGATTTCGTGGCCCTTTACGAAAGTCAGCGCAGCTGCCGTGCTTAAATCACCTTAAAAACAAAGAAAAAAACTAATTGGGAAGGCGTCTAAATGCCTTTACTTTTTAAAATTTCCTTCATCACCTTTACCACAGTTAGAGAAAAGTTTATTTGAGCCCTCGGTGCATTTTTGGGGGTCAGGCTCTCCCAGGGAGTGTCCCACTGAAGGGATTCAGAAGGGTGGGGAGTGTTCCAGGGATAATGCTGACTGATGGGCCTTGCAGAGCTCCAGTCACTGAGCAATGCCTTTAAATCTGCCTTTTCCCAGCATCTTTGTGCCATGAGCAGGTGACAGCCACCTGGGGCTGCAGTGTTCTCTCAGGTGCTGCTCAGTTCCAGCCAGGTCTGTGGCATACAAAGCCCACACGCTTTAATACACATCCGGCACCTTGGGGGGTGTTAGTCATGAGTTTGTCATTATTATTTAGGGAATTAAATAAGGAGGAGACAAATTAATTCAGAAATTCCTCAGAGACTTTGCCATTCCCAGCTCTGGTTCTTGGCTCTGCCACCGATGTCTGGGATGACCTTGGTCAGGTGCTGAACACCTCTGGAATGGGTCCCTGTGCCATTGCCACCTGTGGAAATTCCTGGGAGTGGATTTCCCTCTGCTTTCACTTGCACTTTCTGTCTGAAGGGATGGGAAGTGTCAGCTGCTCGATTGGCTCTGTACCCACTCCTGAGCAGGGCTCAGCATAATGGGACCTGACTTCAGCTGCAGCCTGGGCAGACTTTCCCTGCCACCAAGACTGCAGGCTGAGCAGCTCAGTTTAACTGCTGGAATAAATGATGAGTGCTTGAGAAGCTGATATGGGAGACAAGCACGTTTTAATTCTCTGCGAGGAACCCGGGGGTTTTTAATGCATCGCTCTCTTAATGAAAAGCTGTAAATTCATGCTTCTCTCAGAGGTGGAGCAGCCTGCAGGTTCAAAGTGCTGAATTTCTAAGAGGCTGTTATCAATCACAGTCTTTCTGGTTTAGCCAAATTAAGGCAGAAAACCTGGGGAGGAATCTCTTTTCCATGGAATTCACAGACCAGTTTTTCAGCCCCAGAGTGTTGGTGGGAAGTCGCATTCCTGTCAATAATTATTGCCTCTGGGACTTCATCTAAGTGTACAAATCCAGGACCACCCAGCCCTTTCAAGGCTTCCTTGGACCACTGGTTGAGTTGGAAAACCAAATATGGTTCCATCTGTTTATATTGGTTGGAAAAATCTCCCTTGGCACTTGCCCCGTTGTTTCTGCACCACGGCACTGCAGATTTAGGAATTTCCTCAGCTGCTCTGCAGGGAAGGGCTCAGGTTTGATTCTGGAGTTAGAGATGGATGGGATAGGCAGGGCTGGAGTAAAAGGGAACCATTTTGGCTTGTAACCCCCAAATTTTGGCTTGCAGCAGTTTAAGGGCCATGAAGCTGGGATATGCTTTGCAACCAAAACTAAGGCTGAAATTACTTCTTTGGAAAGCAGAGACCACTGTGTCCATACATTGCAGACAGAGGATAATTTGTGTCTCCCTCTGTTCCTAGGGGCTTGCCTTAGTTTATGGGATTGGATTTCTGACCCAAGCACCCTATTTCTTCCCTTCATCTGCTGTTGGCCTAAGCAACAGCAACAAAAAATAGTTACAATTTCTTTATGACCTTAATATCCTAAGAAAAACCCTTACAGGGATATCTATATCTCTGTTTTTGTGTGGGGGAACTGAGAGACCTCTCAGGACTTCTTCCAGTTCAATTTTCTGGCTTCCCTATGTAGGATATTGGAATATGTTGAGAAAGAGCAGCAGAGGTCCTGTACATGTGTGTGTATATATATATATACATGTAGTTGTTGTGCTATTTGCAATGGCACTGGAAGGTCAGATTTGAAGGGGAAATCCCCTTTACAACCCTTAACTCCCAAGGTGCTGTTGGATTTCCTAAACAAATGTAGAAGTGCAGCCATTTATTAAAGCGTTTATTAAAGCAAACCCCAACACTGCCTGAGTTGAATAAACACTGATCATCTATTAATATTAAGACTGGCACGTCTTGCTGCTGCTTTGGCTCTGGATCAGCATCATCATTTATTAACATTTTGAAATAGCTCTGCAGAATGGATGATGCTCAAACTTGTATCTGAAAAAATCTCCCCAGATCTCTCCACAGAGAATTTGGGAGGTGAGGAAAGCAGAAAAAAATCAGCCAAGACGGATGCAGGAAGTTCAGCCCCTCATTTTACCTACTTTCTATGCATTTTGTATAAATCACAGGCCACATTTAGAGTCTGTATTAGATCATCAAGTAGCTCTTTTCACAATGTCAGCAATTCATTGCCCAAATAACAGTTAATCAGTTCCAAATGGGATGCAGATTCTCCTGGCAACTCCAGGGAATTGTTCACCTCAGCTAAATGCAGGTAACACTTTAAGTGACTTCCTGCACTTGCCTTGGCTGAATTAGGCTGGACAAAACTCTGGTTGGAATAATTGCAGAAATGTGGCTTAGACTGAAAGGTGCTGGTTGATTTTATTAGCAGAGCTGTGCCAATAGTTCACTGTGCTGTGTAAAACCAGGCTCCCTGCAGGTCTCTGTCTCCGCTTTAGGGACTCTTCCTTGCAGTCCCTGCTCAGCATTATGCAGATTTTTGCTCAGGTATCAGCAGTGCATCTCCACAGGCTCCCACAGAAGGGCTCAGTGTGCTCCATCCTCAGTCCTCACTATGGAACAATTTTGGTGTCGCTCATCAGCCTCAATCGTTCACCTGCCTGAAATCCACACTGAAGTACTAAGGATGAATTTCAGGTAATTAAAGTTGCTCCAGGCCTGACAGACATTGGCACGAAGTAAAGCCAAAAGCAGAAACAAACGAGTTCAGCTGGTGCCTCTGGATGATGCACACAGCTTAAAAACGTCAGATGGGTTACAGACAGGAATGAGGGTGAGGAGCAGGTGAGGAATTGCCTCCACTTCTGGGTTCATGTGTCCTCCAGTGGCATTGGCATCCATGTTCGGTGTCCCTGCTGGACACTGGATCCTTGTCCAGGGAAAAGCTGGGAGCAAAAGCCCCTCCAGCCTCACTCTCCCAGCTCTGCGGCAGGGAAATCCCCAAACTGCTGTTGGAATTTGATTTGCTTTCACAGCTCACTTTCCCAGCTTTCAATTGCTTCAAAAATCCTGGATGTGAGGGAGCTCTGCTGGTGATACAGCGGGAACAACCCGCAGAGATAAAGCTGAAGGCCAAATAAATAATTAATGCCGGCCTCCTGTTAAATTCCTCTTCCTTAGCACTGGGTCTCATTAAAATCAATAGGAGCACAGAACAAAAGGCCATGTATTTACTGAGTTTAGCCTCTAGATAATGAAGTGGCAAATAGGTCACACTGCTTAGGAACTTATTTAAAGCAATTTTATTTTGATAATGCCAGCTGTCACCAAGCGCTGCTGACAGGGATGGTCTCTCAGTTAATTTTTCTTCCTACCTGAGCAAGCCTTGTCCCTTGAAATACCAGCTCTGGGTGCACAGTGCAGCTCTGGGCAGGGGCCTGGAGGTGTGGGCACTTTTTCAGTTTCTGCTCTTACCTTTGCATGGTAAAAAAAGGGGAATTTTCCCTGAAAAAGGGAATTTAGCCATAGATATCTGGCAAGTTCACTGTCTTTAATTATATAGTCAGATAAACTTTATATTTGGCTTTATACCTCTGGGCCTTCTGAAAGGATTGCAGCTCTTGAGCTCCAGGTATGCACTGAAATGAGGAGATAACTTTGGGGTCTAAAGGAGAACAAAGATTCCCTTGCAGGGCTCAGTCTCTGGCTGGGGTCACATTTCTGTCTGGAGAAAGGGAGGTGATAATTTGGGAAAAGTGGGGACAGTGACAGCAAGCTGGAAAATATTTCCTCAAGCCTCAGAGCATCCCCTAGGGACGCTGAGAGTGATTTAATCAGCAGGGAAAGATTATTTAATCAATCATGAACCTGGGGCTGAATTTTTTAAAGAGAAGTAAATTTCTGCTCATTTTGAAAGGGAAGGAGGAAACAAGTGTGTCTGACAGAAGCTGTCCTTGCTGGGGATTTCCTGTGGTGACATCCCGTGACCAGAGGAGCCTGTGTCAAACAGGTGTGACCTTGGTCCTTGAGCTTTCCATCCCCTCTGAAGCAGCAGAGCCTCTGAATGCTGTTGTTCTGGCCGAGGTGCAGGTTCAGGGTGTGCAGTGGCTGTGAGGGATGAGGGGCAGCCCCAGCCCCTCCCGGGTGGGGGATCCCGGGCAGGGTTTGGGGATGCGGCTGTTCCTCCATCCCTGTGCCCAGTGCCCGGAGCAGAGCCAGGCTGTGCCTCTGAGCAGGGCATTCATCCCCAGGCAATCTGACTGAGAGGAACGGGCAATCCCTGCTGGATAGCAGAGTGCTGGATTAGCAGTGAGGAACCCTTGTGATTAGAGAGATTACCTGCTAAACACAGCACTCCTTCGGAGGCCAAGCCTCCCTTCTCATTCGGAGCTGGTAGCCCGGTAAAATTACTGCTCTGGCAATGAGGAGAGCAGAACGTGCTGACCTGCACAAGGACTTGTGCTTTAGGAGAACTTTGGCAGCAGCATTTCTGCCCGTTTGCTTGTTAGGCAGCCCGTTCTTCTTTCTCTGGACATTTCAGGTGTTGCCATCTCAAAAGGTGCTGCTTCATTGGAAGGAAAAAGACCAGGCAGCTCCAAGCCCCATCCAGCCTGGCCTTGGACACTTCAGGGACCCTGTGCCAGGGCTTCCCCACCCTCACAGGGAGGAATTCCCTCCCAGCATCCCATCCAACCCTGCCCTCTGGCAGTGGGAGCCATTCCCTGTGTCCTATCAGCCCAGTGAGGACATTGGCTTTCCTAATCTCTAACCAGGCTTCTCTGCTGCCATGCAGGGAACAAGGCAGGGAAATGGGACTTGTTGGGATACAGGGACAAGGTCACTACAGTCATATCTTCTCCTATTCCCACGTGTACAACTGGAAAAAGGAACCAAAGTGCTGTCTCTTACTTTCAGGCAAACACGAGTACAATTTGTAAAAATTGAATTTGGAATTTTTTAATCTCAAGGTCTAAACCACAGGAAAAGGTAAATAAAAAAAAAAAAAAAAAAAAAAANACTCCCTCCTGTCCCAAACCTCCTGGAGAACAGACATCCTCCAGAGGAAATGCTGGAAAAAAGCAATAATTCCTCTTTTCAGAGGAAGGAAAAGAAGAATCCAGGGAACTTTGCATCGCCTCATAAGCACTTGCATGAAATAACTATTTTTAAAGTAAGTGCGAGGAAATGAATGGGAATTAATATGAGTCTGTCAAAACTAGGCCTTGTTAATCTGATTAATTTTTTGCTTTAGGAACTCGACCCTCCATGGGTGAGGGAAGGGGTTCTTATTAAGTCTTTGATGTGCATAAACCCAGGCTGAAATTCTCCCTGCCTGCACCACAGAGGGGTCACCCAGTCCAGGCCAGATTGTCTGTGATCTTAGCAGTCAACATCACATTGTTACAAACCGAGCATTCTCAGCCCTTATTTCAGAGACTGTAGTTTCCAAATCAAGAATTGCTTTATTGGCTTCAGGATCTGGGGGATATGGCAGCAGGATTGTGTCAGTGTTGCTCACTGATCACTCCTTGTGGGATTTTGATTTTTCTTTTTAAACACCAGCACCTGCTGATGGTATCACCTGATACTATGACATTACCAAATAATCATGTTTTAAAAGAAATGGAAAAGGGAAAAGATGGTGGAAAGCAAGCTGCTCACAGAAAAGAGCCTGCAGAGTGTCCTTACAATATCAGACAAAATAAAAAAGCCTTGTTGTTGGATACCCTTGGACTTCATCCATTTCTGTAGCCACAGTTTATGAGTTAATGATGTGGATTTTCACTTTGGTGTCTGGGACCTGGTTTCTAAACAACTGTGCTCAGCAGAGCTGCAGTCTTTGCTTCAGAAGGGAAAAGAAAAGTTTCACTCGCAGATTCTTGGAAAAAAGAACCCTGTCAGTTGTTTATTTATTTATTTAGAAAGCACATACAGCAATGCACGGGGAGGGGACAGAGATGCAGATCGGGTGAGGAGAGAAACCCAGCCCAGAGGAAGAGCCAGACGCTTCCCGGAGGATCAGGAGTACATCAGCCCAGGTGAGCATTTCAGCTGCTGTACCTCTAGACTAAAACCAGACCACAGGAGCGGAGTTGTGTCCCCACGGTGTCAGCAGTGCCGCGCTGCCCGCTCGGGCACGGGCTCTGCCCGCTGCTCCTGCCCCTCACGCCAGCGTCTCCTTCCTCAGCGTGCGCCGCTGCTGGCACGTCAGGATGCTCGGGAACGACGATTTCCCCTTCGTCCTCGACCTCTTCTTCAGCTTCTTCTGGTGCTTGAGGGAAATTCCCAGCTCCTCCATGATGGCATTGAAAGAAAGACACTGTGGGGAGAGGGGATGGCATTAAACACTTCCCGCCCTGGAGAGCCCGGCCAGAGCTCGGCCTGGGCCCTCACGGCCCTCAAGGAGCTCCTCACGAGAGGGCAAAGCTCGGCCTCAAAGAGCTCCTAAGAAGATCCAGCTGGGAACAAATCCCTGGGTACAACAGGTGACTGCACACAGCAGGGGTTCTTCCCTACCTCAGCTTCCACTGACTTTCATTTTACTTTGGCTCAACTAAAGCTGTTTATGAATGTTTCCGAAATTCCCCACAGGTGCGTCGCCATGTTTTGGTGGCTTTGCATCACCAAACGTACCCTTTCTCATTTGCCCTTGACCTCACAAGAGAAGAGATCTCGATTTAAACACCATGTACCTTAGTCACGAAACCCCATGAGTGTGCTGGAGAAAACAAAGAAGAGTTTTTTGACAATTTCTTTGTGGTTGAGTTAATTTCCCCTCACGAAATGAACAGACATTCTCAAATCCAGCACAGCCCTCAATCTTCTTTTCTTTGGGAACGAATCTTTTCAAATATTGTGTGTTGAAGAAAGGAGATAATTACCACAAGAATAAGGGTGCTGAATGGCTTGGAAAGAAGAGATCTTCGTTCTTCCCACCATCACAACATTAACAAAGACATTTGGGGTAAGTGGAAACATCTTTTAAAATGCACAGCTGGAATAATTACGTATAACACAAAGAAACACAAGTAGCCTTTAAGTGGAAATATCTGCCTTTGCAAAAAAAACCCTCAAGAATTGTTCTGTGCAAGTATACATGAATGGATTATTTATGTATAAAATCAAATTATGGCAGCAGGGGGAAACAGAGCCTTAAGGCCGTTACTTTCACCAAGCTGAATGAAGTGAGTGACTGGTTCTGCAGCGAGCTCAGTGCCTCAGTCTGGGTGTGAATTTGGTGTCCTGTGTGTGTGCACCTCACCCTCTGGGCTGGGCTGCACACAGGCTGAGATCCCAGACCGAGGCAGATTCATAGCTCGGTATGCTCCTCTGAGGTGCTCCATTTCTGTTCATCTGCAGTTCCCAGGTCAGTTAAACTCCTGTTAATTGGTGCCACTGCCCAGAGTCAATAGGCACAGGGCAGTGCACTGCTGTCCTTTCAAATGACAGCTGTGGTAGGCAGGCCTTTTCGGCGGCAATTACCATTTAAATTCCCTCCCTTTGTTAACACAACGCAGGCATCCTCCGGACACCCTTTGTGTATTGCTCCAAGCTTTCCTGGAGAGCAGCACCACTCATCCCCTAACTAATGAACCCAAATGCTCTGAGTGGCTGACTTGGCCTGGATCAGTGCTCTCTGTGGTCTCGTTTTTAATTGAGATTTAAAAATCTGGATTGCAAAGTGAATCCAGAACTCTGTCGTAAATAGGGACCGGCCTATTAACCCTTTGTAGGAGTGATCAGTCTCACTTTTATTTTCTTTTCCTGTGTTTCTCACTAACCTCCTAATGTGTTGTATTTAATCCCAGCCATTACTCTCTGCAGAGTGCAGACAGAGATGATTTCTGCAGGTGAAAGAGTGCATTTTACTGCCTTGTTGAGAGGCTGGTACTTTAATTTTCCAAAAGGATTCCTATTACTCAGACTGTGCAATAACCACAACGCTTTTTACATTCATCTCCACAAAACAGCCCCATGAAGTTGATTTTGCATCTGCATGCAGATACACAGAACATACTGCTTGGAGGTTTTTAATATCTGATCTGTGGAGTGCCCAATGACTCCACTTCCAACTGCTTGGAATTTAAAAATAATTATTATCAGGAAGACTTCAAGTTTTTCATAGGAAAAGTGCTGCAGAGCAAGCACAGCCTCAGCCAGAATGGTGTGGGATTTATAGGAAAGTCATGGAGAAGGAACAAACCCCATGGGGAAGCCCAAGACCTCTGAGCAGCACTTGCAAAGCAGCTTTCAAAAAGGGGATGTTGACATTAAAATTTGATTTAAAAGGGTAATATCCTGTTCTTTTGTCTCATATCCAGGTGGCCAGACTGAAAGGGTTGCTTTAAAACCCCCCCCTTTTTTTTTTTTCAATGCTGGTCAGTCCACTGCTGAGGTCTGCCCAGAACAAGAGCAGAGTGGGCACAGATCAATCCCTTTTACAACTTAATAATGAATGTAACATTTTGCTTGCAGCCAGCTTAACTTTCTCATTCTGGCAGTGTCAAAATGCTGCAGGCCATGGCATGTAAAAGGAAATGTCACCCTTTAAAAAGAGAATAGGTTCTGCTCTCTGTGTGATGTGGGGCTCTTTCTCTGTGCCCTTTGGTCATTTCAGCAGCTGCTAAAGCTTTGTCACGAAGCTCCCAAATCCTTCCTTACACTCCCATGCAGAGGTCTGTGCTGAGCTTTAGGAGAATTACAGATTCAGAATTAAAAAAACCAAATAAATAAATAAATAACAAAAATTAAAGTAGAAACAATGAAAAAAAAAGGAGTTGTAGTCAGGATTTGTCAATCTGTTGCTTCTGCTGCTGGGCTACCACTGAGGACAAGGCATTTTATTAATACCTTGCAAAACCAACCAAATAACAATAAAGAAGCCACCCAAAACCCAGTGTGCTGTTGAAGTGCTGAGAACTGTGAAAATCAAAGGATGTGGGGCAGATTTCATTCTGGAAGAACTCCTGAGCAGCTCAGGGACAGAGGAGGAAGTGCAGAAGTCAGGATTTTTCTCCTGCACCTGTGGCTGGGACACAGACCTGTCTTGTGCTGAAAGAAAATTGATTTATTTTTGCACAGAAGGAAAAATATCCAAAATTCTTTAATATAGTGAGCAAACTGCTGCTGGGGCACATTAAGGATCTGTGTGTATTGTGTCACACAGATAGCATGAGGAGATCCCCAAATTAACTCCTTTAACCTGCCAGAGTCTATTGAGCAGTGACTGTCAAAACAGTGTGACAGCAACCCAGGGATTAATTTAACTCTTCCCCACTTACGGAAACCGTTCCTTTGTGCTCTGCTCACAAGAAACATCCCTAAAGCTGCTGGCTGGTGTCCCACATCACCTGCACCAGTGATGGTGTTTGATAACTCTTTTTGTAGCTGGGCATGAGGCTCTGCCAGGGAAAGCAGGAGCTGCTTTGGAATTCCCCCAGGAATGGCTCCCAGCCCGTGGGGCTGTCTGTGGGACAGCTAAACCCGGGGAACAATGGCTGTCACTGCCAAGGGGGCTGTGGGACTGACAGCTGGGAAAATGTTTACCCAGCAACTACAGAAACGCTCTGGATCCAGCACTAATCTAAGGAACAATTACGAAACTGGTCCAAGCTGCAACCCAGAGGATTTCTTGCATGGAGCAATGATGGAGATAAACACATTAGGCATCTTCCTTCTCCTCTGAGAGTTGAGAGGAGCTGAATTTAATTAGTTTTAAGGCTCTTTTACTGGGAAGCTGCAAATAAAAAGTGTTTTCTTAAATCAGGTATTCAGAGGACCTAATTCAGGTCTTTGCTGGCAAAAAGGAGCATTTTATGGAGAGCCAAAGCTTTCAAGGCCCCATTCAAACAAATTAAGAGACCATTGTGAGCAAGACAATTTCTTGCAGCATCTGGAGTGCAGCATAACTGTTGTAGGCACCCAGCTTGTGGTAATTGGGAGTAGGGCTGTGGTCCAGCCTCCTCCCTCATGGGCTACAGCTGTGTGGGACAGGTGCCTGGTATTGAAGGCAATGAGCCAAGTACTGACCAAACAGAAGGCACACAGGTGAAATACATATAAGATGAAATATATAAGGGGCAGCATGAGACGCTTTCAGCTTTTTGAAAGAGCAGATGCTTGCAGCCTTCTGAAGTGATCTGGTGTTACTCTGTAGGAGCAGATGCCTGAAGCCTTCTTTGGTGTTGGATGTGGCTCCACCATCCCTCTGCTATACATAACATCCCACCCTCGGATGGGCAGAGGAGAATTGGAGGAGCCGAGCTGCGAGCGGCATGGCTTTGTCACAAACCACGCCGGCCTCCTGCCAGCAGCATCAACACCGGAACGAGGTGAGAGGAAATCGCGGGGCACTGTTCGCTGTGGCTGTCCTCAGGAGCCGGGTACACAGAAACCACTCAGGGGGGAGCACTTCGGGAGTGAAAGAATCCACTCCTGACTGCGGCAGGGGGCAGAAATGAACCCAGAAAACACAGCAGTAACTTGCCTGATGAGCAGGAGCTCCACTGGCCAGGGAAACATAAAATAAGGGTGAGGGGAGGGAGAGGAGCTGGTGGGACTGATAGGAATCTGAGTTACAATGGCATCCAGGTGAAAGGGAACACTGGGGTTTGCCACAGTTCATGACATCCCTCGAGCTGGCATTTCTGTGTACTTTGTGCATCTCAAATTGTTGACATATGTCTTTTGGTGGCAAAACCACATCCGGTCCATTGTCCCCTGTCCTGTCAGTCCCTGACTGGCTGAGGGCTGGAGGAAATCCAAGTGTTGTCCTTCGCGGGTGTAAAACACATCCAGCGCCAGCCTCCTACACAAAACATCCCACGAGGGTGCAATATGCAGAGCAGTGCCAGGGCTTTGCTGTCCGGGATAAACTGACACTCGACTTTCCCACAAAGGAGTTTTCTCTGTTACAAATGAACGTCGTGAATTGCGTGGTGTTGCTCTATTAATGGTCTGTGCGGGTGTTGCCTGAGGGTGCTCCTGTTGAATATGTCTTTAATGGTTACACGGCATTAAATTTAACTGATGCGTCTGATTTTGTGCTATGATAGTTACTTGCAGGCTTTGAGTAATGAATTTTAAATGGAGGAATTAAAATTCATTAAATATTGACACAGGGAATAAGACAGGCCAGCTCAACATCTTGCTGCTTGTAACAGGGGTTCAGGAAGTTAAAGGAGCCCTGCAGGGCGTTTGGGAGGTTCCTGAGTTCAGAGCTGCCTGGCCCACTTGCAGCAGAGGCCAAGCTCAATGTTCCTCCCTGCTTTCAGTAACGAGGCTGCCGCTGTTCAGCTCGGGTTGGGGAGGAGATGAAAAAGAGGTAAATAGTTTTTTCTTACCTGATGCCGGTGAGTTACCCCAGGAAATGACAAGGTGACAATTGCACATGAGAGACTGTGAGAATTCTGAAAGGCTACCACGCTCTGCTGAGCTCCCTGCTGGGGGTGTAATTATTTCCTGTGACACGGATTTGAACTGCCCGGATTTCAGGGCTTCGGCAATTTACCCTCGATCAGCTTATCCCCCGTGTTAACCCTCGGCAGTGCTGAGCCCTGCCTGGGTGTGATGCCCTCCCCGGACACACCTTGGTCCTCTCCTGACTACACCGTGTGGATCGAGGGCTGTGCTCGGATCCCTCGCTCCTCCCGGATTAATTTGCCACAGTCTAACTCCGTGGATAAGGTGGTGCCAGAGGTGGAGTTGGACGGGTGGGGTTGCTTACACTGCAGTCCGTAAAAGAAACAAAAGGCCTTGCATGCAAGAAAAGAGAAATGGAGAAAATAAATAAATGAACGAAGCAAAACAAAACAAGCATGAGAATGATTCAAAAGCCATTTAAATCAAAAGAGACTCCACTTATGGAAACAGAAAAGACACAGATTGTATTCAACAATGCTTTGGATTAGCTTAGTGATAACACACCCTGCACAGCATTTCCCATTTAAACTGCTTATCTCACCAGGGAAAAGAGAAAACAATCCCACAGGAACCAGAGAGAAACACTGGAATCGGTGGTATTGTGCTCTCTGAGAAAATGCTTCTGGAAAAGAAACAGGATGTGCCACATTAACTCACTTAATGATTCTAATTATTAAGGAACACCTTGCTGTGCAGCAGCAGTGCAGGTGCAGAAATGGGGGGTGTGCATGCTGTGTGCAATCCCAAATTCCCTTACTCACCCCACTTACTGCTCAGTCAATTAACACCCCTGGCCAAAAGCTTTAGGTCTGCTTTAGTCCTGGCTTCAGGGAGGCATTGCCTTGCGCAGACTCCTGCAAAGTTTCCAGGATATTCTGCACCATGTTAGCACTTAAACTAAACATTTTAATTATACTAAGTATTTTAATTAGCTGCAACTGTTCTCCAAAACGTATTTGAATAAACGATCTCCTGAGACATGAACAAAACAAAGATACCAATACATTTTTGTGCATTTTGTGCTAAAATAGACCTAGGTACTGACTAGAAAGCTGCAACTTGTGCAAATACATTAATCCTTTGTCTCTGCCATATCCTAAACCAGGGACCCTTTGATCGGCATGTCCTGGGATTGCTCCATGAGCTGCATCTGGTTTTTTGTGGTTAGTGACACTGCTTTTAATGCAAACTGCACCTCCCAGAGTGAGTTCCAAATGTTCCCTTTTCTTCCCACTCCTCCCTGCTGCCCTCGGGGAGGGTCTTTGCTGCAACAGCCACTCCTTTATTTTAGGCATTTATGTCACCACCCGTGTAGGAGAACACCTTGAATGAGGAGGGAGGGGAATCCCCCGTGGAAAAGCGCCAGCCTTTCCCAACTCAAAGTGTAAAGGGAACTTAGCCTGCTTCGAGGTGGTGCCTCACATCTAGGAGCCTGGAGTGAGGAAATGGGAGCCTTTGGGGATGCAGGGTCACCCCCTGGACCTGCAGGGTGGGGTCCCCTTGTCCCTCGGGAAAGTCCTGCTGGAGAGAAGAGGAGGCAAACAGGGCCACAGCAGGGTCCAGGACAGAGCCGGGACAAACTGCCCCGGGGCAGGAGGGGCTGGCTGACAGCCTAGGAACACTCTCCATGTTCCTGCTCAGCCCTGCCTCTTTCACAGGGCTGGCGGTTCTCTAAAGGGGGGGTTGCACTCGATTTTAAGGATTGATCCCTTCTCACAAATCGCTCCAATGCTCAAGGTGTGATTTACACACAGCATTTCCTTTGCTTTCCTCTGCCCTTTTAAACTGCTTATTACACTTCAGAGGAGCTATAACCAGAATTTCTTTGGCTCCATAATCTTACTTTACAGTGGCATCCATCACCTCTCAGTAGATGTCCCTGCTTTGAAGTGCATCCTTCAGTACAACTTGTAAATCCCTGGCTCTGAAAAAAGATCCTTTCTCGAGCATGAGGAAAATGACTCTTGGGATTTGGATGTGCTTTCCTGTGTTACTGAAGCTGCTTGTGTTAATGCCATATAAAAAAACCAACAGCTCAGTTGTGTTTTGTTTCTTTCCAATGTAATTTATGCTGAAGTCCTGAAGTTCAAGCAGAAACTGTTTGAGAAATTAATTGCCCTTGTTCTGCACTGCCCTGCTAAGCAGCACTAATGGGACCGTGGGTGAGGCACTTCCCTGTTGTTATTAATAAATTATTTGTCACTAGAGCCAGGAACAGCTGGCGAGAGTTCAGCAGCAGGAAATGCACCCTGCAGCAGGGAGGGCTGTGCTGCAGAGCCCAGCCTGGCGGGAGCAGGGCGGGGTCTCTCACCTGCTCGATGTCGCTGTTCTTGCGCGATTTGTAGATGAACTCGCCGATGGCCACGAACACGGACAGCACCAGCCCCGCCGCCAGCACGATGAAGATGCCCCCGATGTTCTCCACCCCGAGGGCGCTGGCTTCCTTGCTGTCCTCCTCGGGGCAGCCGTTGCCTCGCCACCACTTCTCCTTCATCATGTGCAGCTTGCCCTCCTCCTGCAGCTGCAGGATGGCGATGGTGATCTTGTCCCTGTACGGAGACCCTGCAAGGGGACAGCCAGGCCTGGCAGTGCTGGCAGGGAGCAGCTGCCACCATCTGAGGCAGAAGCCTTCCTTATCACAGGAGGGATTATTCCAGCTGGAAAGGCTGGAGGTGGGAAGGGGAATCTTTGTTTGTGTCTGCCCTGGGGACTGGGAAGCAGAAGGCTCCGCTGGTGCAGTTATTTGAGAATTCATGCTAATTTTAGGGTCTCCTGGTGAGGTTTATTTAAGCCTTGGCAGTGGGTTTTCTTGCTAAGGCATTCCCCCACATCATATTTGAATATTGCTGTGAGCGCTCTTTGAGAATTTCTGCTTTGTATCCTTTCTATTGACTTCAGCCATCTGTTGGTTCTTCCTGCTGCCTGTAAATGATTGGCTGCCTCAGAGGAGTGCACAGTCACTCAGACACTTTTTCTTGTCATTTACACCTGCCCCACCCACAGCTCCACCTCAGCTACCTACAGCTTGTAAGAACACCCTGTGGACAAGTCCTTTTTATTGTGATTTGCAACAATAGCGGCCCTGCAAGCTGAAAATAGCAACAATTTCATGCTTTTGGTTTGCAGGCCACCATTTGCTAAATGATGTGTGTGCAGGCTCTGCAGCTTTATGGGCCTGGGCAGTGTCTGGCAAGGAGTGGGGTCGCACTGGCTGGCTCAGTCTGCTTAGATTTGCTCTCACACGCTCTGCTCAGCCTCTCCATCTTCCAAAATCCTGCAGCCTGTGTTTGTGAGAGACTTCTTTGTGGGACCAGGATTTTGTGATAGCAGGGAGGGAGGGCTTGCAAGAATGATTCTGTGAGATGCTGTTTGGCTCCAAAAGCAAATGTGTGCTCCCAAATCCTGCCATGCTGAACTCCCTACAGCTGGAAACATCCAGAGTCTGGGCTGAAATGCAGAGCTGAAAGCCCTGCACCTACTCCCCACCCATTCCCCTCCTTTAGTAGCACATTAGTAAGACATGGAGGGACAGGACACAAGGGAATGACTTCCTGCTGCCACAGGGCAGGATTAGGTGGGATATTGGAAAGAAGTTCTCTGTGGCGGTGTGAGGGTGGGGAGGCCCTGGCAAAGGGTGCCCAGAGCAGCTGTGGCTGCCCCTGGATCCCTGGCAGTGCCCAAGGCCAGGTTGGACAGGGTTTGGAGCAGCCTGGGATAGTGGAAGGTGTCCCTGCCCATGGCAGGGGTGGCACCAGGTGGGCTTTAAGGTCCCTCCCAATCCAGAACATTCTGTGATTTTCGGATTTTCTTCAACTACTATTTCACCAAAGTCACATTTTGCTGCACATTAAAGGTGTTGCAAACTGCATCAAGGCAACCCAAACTTTATGGCAGATTGTGTGCCAGAATTGAAGGGATCGTGTGGCACTTCAGAAAAATCTTACTGAGGCATGGCTCCTGAGTCCTTATGCATCGAAATAGCCTTGGAAATTTGGCCTTACAGCTTCAGCTTTGCTCCTTATTTTGCTGTGCAGGACATTATTAGAAATACTTGTCCCGTGGATACATGTGCCCTCGCTGTTCTCCGCTTCCTTCATCCCCCAGCCCTGTCTGAGGAGAACCAGCGCGAGGAACATTGCAGTTCCTCATTTGTTGTGCCACCACTCAGCTGCTGCTGGGGCAGAGCACTGCCAGCACCGGGCCATGCTGTGACCGCAGCTGCCAGGAGACGTGTCAGACTATCCCAAATCCATCTGGGAAGCCAGAGACCAGCACTGCTGGAGGCAGCCAGCTCTGAGAGGAAAACGTGCCTGCAGTAAGAATGGATGATTTGTGCGCTTGCTGTTAAAGACCCAAAAATAACAGCACAGAAAACAGGCCAGAAACACCTCCAAAAACTGGCTTTGCACAGAGGAGTGTATTATTACCCCTGAAAACAGCAGTGCCTCACAGAAGAGAGAGCAGAATTGTTTGTGCCTTGTCCCCTGCAATGTGTAAGGCTGCAGGACTCATCCATATCCCCTGTCTGGAAGGACACAGCTGGGGGATAAAGTGGAGCAGCCAGAATCACAACACAGGATTTGTGGGGTTGTTCATTCTTTCTTGTGGTGTTTATGTTGCCATCAGGATTACCACAATTCATCTGGAGGGTAACAGGCACCTCCAGATTTCTGCACGGGCTTTTAGAGTTTGTCAAGAGTGCCTGGAGAGCTGCACTGGTGATGGTTTATTGGTGAGCTCTAACACCACCCACAAATCCATCTCCACACCTCTTTAAATATTCAGCACATTACTTATGGCCTCTGAGCTGTTAACAAACCTCTTAGGCCAAGAAATGCATTTATCTACTTTCTTAGCAGTCTCCTAAGGACCTGGGAAGAGCTTTAGTGTTAGAATTACCTGCATCAGCACTGGCACTGATCCTGGAGTTAAACCTGCCCTGACACACCACAGAATCCAAAATCACTGAGGGTGGAAAAGAACCAAGTCCAGGCTGTGCCTGATTTCCACCTTGTCCCCAGCCCAGAGCACTGAGTGCCATGCCCAGACCTTTGTTGGACACCTCCAGGGATGGGCACTCCAAACCTCCCTGGGCAGCCCCTGCCAGTGCCTGGCCACCCTTTCTATGGGGAAATTCCTCCTGATGCCTATAACTGCTGTATTTTACTTGCAGAAAATGCTCTGATAAAATAATACATTTCCTGGATTCAAGAATTCTCCCCCCTGTTTCTTTGGGAGCCATAAGGGGCTGTCCAGCTCTCTCACTGGAAATTCTGGAGTGACAGGCCCTGTGGTTTTTACATTCCCCTGCAGGCCAGTTAAGCCTTGCTGAAGATCTGTTATTAAGGGTCACAGACAAGCCTTTTTTGTTTGTTGGGGTTTTTTTTTCCATACAGCCTTTGCAATCAATACTCTTGAATGATGTGAGAGAAATAACAGAGCCTTGGGGGTCGCTCTGAATAGTGGCAGGTTTATCTTGTTTATGAAATCAGTTTATGAGGTGCTTGATGGTGCTGGATTATTCCACAGTGCTTGGGGATATCTATTCCCCTGAATTTTGCAGGTTTTTCTTAACAAAAAATAAAGGTGCACTTCTCATACAAGAAATGTCGTATAAATATATTTCACAGCTGCATTTCCAATGGCTGCACTGTCTCTGAGGATTGCCATCTGTTCCAATTATTCCTTCATTGTTCTTGCTTTAAAGTGTGGCAGCTTTATAACCGCAAGGAAACTCTTGCCATGAGTTTGTCATTCTTGGGGATTTTAGCTTTTGTATCACTTTTCTCAGGGTGCCAAGGCTGTTCTCACACAGCCAGTGGAAAAATATACTCGGGATGTCATGTCTGTGACAATCTGTCTGCAGTGCTGAGCACCACACAGCATGACAGTTCCAAGTGCAGAGGTGTTTCTCCCTTACTTATATCTGCTCTGTCAAGCAATGATGAACCAATCCCCAGCTGGACACTGGGGCTTGGAGCAACCTGGGATAGTGGGAGGTGTCCCTGCCATAGCAGGGGGTGGCTTTGAGATTCTTTCCAACCCAAGCCCTTCTGGGGTTCCATAATTCTATGAACACAGGACAAAACCTGGTTCAACAATGCCAATTGTTCACAAGTGCACAGCACAAAAATCTGACACAATTTTTAATGCTGTACAATTAGAAGATCCTAGAAAGGCTACTGGACATGGTAGAAAAGGTCTGCCAGAGAAAGTTCAGAGAAATTGGGAGTCTTAAAGCCCTGCATTAAAGGAGGTGAATTGCTGATTTATTTCATGACCTCAGAGCAACGCTGAAGAACAGTGAGGATCAACTGCAAGACTCTGCATCAGGGATTTCAGTGTTTTGACTAAGGAGTTTCCTTTGGGGTACATACAGAGTCCCAGCATGGTTTGGGTGGGAAGGGACCTTAAAGCCCTTCCAATCAGGTGGGGGGGGACACTTTCCACTGTCCCAGGTGGCTCCAAGCCCCATCCAGCCTGGCCTTGGACACTTCCAGGGATGGGGCAGCCACAGCTGCTCTGGGCACCCTGTGCCAGGGCCTCAGCACTCTCACAGGGAGGAATTCCTTCCCAATGTCCCATCTCCCCCTGGTTTTGTCAGTATGGATGAATTCTCACTTGTCCTGTTTCTGGGATCCCGGGGCTGAATGAATCGTTTGCCGCAGGGGACACTGTGTGTGTGCTCCCCAGCAGCGCAGCCCCGGCGCCTCTTACCGATGGGGGTGCCCACGCCGTAGCCCTTGGAGTCGATGAGCCCCCCGATCTGGGTGAGGTTGCAGTTCCTCTGGGTCACGTACTCGATGCTGGTGGACTCCATGAGCAGGGCGTAGTCGGTGGTGAGCACGCGCTGGATGCCCTCGTCGTTGTTCTTCACCAGCGCCGTCTGCTGCCTGCTGCTCATGAACGCCCACATCTTCTCGTACGTTGAGATTTTGGATTTCTGCCGACGGAAGAGGAGGCACAGAATCGCACCAGCACCCCAAGCACCCTTGCCACACGTTCCTCAGCCTCCCCAGCTGGACACCGCTGCCCTGGGACACTGCTGCCCTCAGACACTCCGCTCCTGCCCGTCGGGGCACACCCACTGCTCCGAGAGCCTGGCGATGAACACAGCATCCCCCTGCACCTGTCGTGTTTGTATCACCTGCCTGCAAGTCACGGACTTCAGGGATAAAGTTTGAGAAACAGACCAAACAATCTCCTGCTTTGTGCTTCCCATTGCAGTCAGACTTAAGGATGTGATCCTTTTGTCACAGGGGTGAAGGGCAGCGTCTCCTCAGTCTCTCAAGCTCTGTCTCCGGTTTACAGCCATCTCAGCTGATTCCAGGCTCAGTTTTAAACACCAGCTTAGGGGGGATTCCTGTGAGAAGTTGATTTTCTGGTTCTTTGAGCTTTAAATGTTAATATGCCTCACCTGTAAATTCAATATCTGTGAATGTCACCTGAATTCCACCTCACTTTGGTGAGCCACAGGATACCACTAAACTCTGAAGGTGGTTAAGTGGCTCTTCACAAGTAGGAGCCATTTTTATAGCTCAGTTGGGAATATTTTTGGAAATTGATGCTATGTTTATGCACTAGACTGAGTCTGACTGTGAATTTAGTGGAAGGATGTATTCCTTATTCAGAAGAGTTTGTAAGAAAGATCTTCTCAACTTGCCAGCTTCCATTTTTTTCAGGATGGATTCTGTGCCAAATTTTGCCCTTTGAATTTTCATTAATTTCAGTGGAAACACATCTGCGCTTTAGAAGGCAGGAGCTGGCACAAGCTGCAACACAGGACTAAGATCTGTTATGATGGAGGGGCAAGAAAGCAGTGGAAGATTTATGGACATGCTGGAAACAGAGCAGGGCAGCAGTCTGGATGTTGTCACTGCTTGTGGATGGGAAACATCTTGCCTTCAGCTGGACTTCTAGATTTGGCCATTCCCACAGATGGGCAGTGCTGCCTGCGGTGCTGCTGGCTTGCTCTCCTACAAGGCTTAGTGGACTGAGCTGCCCAGACCCTGTTTTCAGGGTATTTTCATCTGCTCTGACCAGATCTGGCACCTCTACACAGGGAGGTGGCCAATTCTGAGGTTCCTTTCAAAGTGAGAACTCCATTTTCCCCCCACAAATAATTCCAATTGCTTTTGTTTTAATTCTCCCCACTGTCTGGCTAAAAGTCACTGCAGAAAAGGGACTTCCTTGAAAAATATTTCCTCTTCAGAATAAATTTTTTCTGGGGAAACGATTGCAACAAGGACACCGGTGCTAGGCATTCCAAACCAGTGGGCAATCACAGACACCACTAACTACAAGTGATGTCAGCCTGAATAAATGCAAACAGAGCTTTGGCAAAGCAGTGGGAGTACCTTGCTTTCCTAATATGCTTCCTGATCTCCATCCCATCCAGCACTTACACTGTGTAATCTCATCTTCCAGGGGCTTCCTGCTGCTACTTTGAGCACAGAGTCCTAAATCAAAGCTCTTTAGAGTCTGCTTTGTGTTTTTCTGTGCCTGATGTCTCCAGAAACCTTTTTTTCCATGTGTGTCCCATACAGTCCTGGAAACCAGAGGGATCTGGGCTTTGCCCCTCGTGTCCTACATGTCACTCCCTTGTTCCTCTCCTTCACAGTGAGGAATGCCCAGCACGTCGTGGTTTGCTTTGAAAAACGTTGGTCTGAGAAAAATCTGTTCCCCTTGGCATTCCTTGGCTTTAGGACTATTTGATTTGACAAATCACATCTTGCAGCAGAGAAAGCACTCGAGGTAATGACCCTTCCCAGGGCACCCCCGCCTTGTGCCTCACTCCCTCAGGGCGTTTTTGCTGCTGCCGCAGCCCTGGTGCTGATCCCTCCTTTCCCAGCACTTCAGCACCCCCGGGGACAGGACAGCTCTCAGAAAAGAGGCAGAGTCTGGAATGTTAGGGCAGAGGTGCTGTAACTGTGCTGTACCCTGGGAGGAGAGCGGGAGTGGAGTAACTGCTGTCTGAATCCCCTCCTGCTGCCTGAATTCCCTCCCGCTGCCTTCTCTCGGTTCCCAGCCCCTCCCTCGGGTGTGTGTTTAGCTCCAGGAGCAGGTGCAGCATTTCACAGTCTGAGAGAGGCAAAGTCAGAGTCTTCCTTTGCAGACAGAAGTAGCTGTTTTTGTACAGAGAGCTACTCCAGAATTTTTTTATTCCAAGTTTTGGGCAGGACAAAGATCTCCTAATCTTGTGAGGATCTGGAGATGCTTCCGTAATAAAAACTTTTGATTAAACACGGAGTGTTTACAAGTGTGGCACATTGCATTTTTCATGCATTTTCACTGTGTCACCATCCCTCTGCCAGGGAATCCATCCCCAGTTTCTGTACTGTCCTTCCCCTGTGCTTCTTTGCACGTGTATTTCAGGCACAAGTAAGCTGGCACATGTAGTGCATAAATATTTAACCACCTTGTCTGAAGGTTTTCTTTTAGAAGCTCACACGCTTTTAAGCCTACATATTTCTGCCTGCAGGATTAATGGTGCAAAAAGAAATCAGTGTAAAACTAAAAACAGCTCTAGGAAATTTGTTCTGAGCTTCTCATGTAGAGCTTCAGGACCTATTTCCTCTAAAAACGCAGGGACGCAACAGGATTTGAAGTTTTGTCTCTGAAGCTAAATTTGACTTCAGAATATCAATGGCAGTGAGCTGCTTTGGGCATAGAAGAGCCAGAGGAGAATCCAGAGCTTGCCTTACTGGAATATCTCCAGGTGGGTTTCCATCTCAGTGGAAATGTCAGCTCATCATTTCAGGAGCTCACTACAGCAGAATGCTGTAGTTGGTGTTTTTCTTTCAGCAAGGAAACATTTCTGTTCAGCCACAGGAGAGCCTTGACAGGGGCAGTTCACCCTTGGCAGCACCAGCAGGGACAGACTACACAGAATCCCAGAGTCCCAGAATCCTGGGATGGTTGGGGTTGGAAGGGACCTCTGGAGATCACCCAGTCCAACCCCCCTGCCAAGGCAGGGTCACCTGGAGCAGGTGACACTGGAACTTTTGTTTTTGTCTTTTTGGGATGTCCCCAGAGAGGGAGGGATCTCTTGTCACAGATGTTGTTCTGCCCCACTGCTTCCCCCAGAGTCTCATCCCTTTCAAAGGCTCTAGGTGTGTGACTCCATAAACACCATCCTCAGATGCCACAGGGAAGAGCCTGATCCGGGCTCATCCTGAGCCTGACTTCCTGCTGCGACTGCTGACGAAGCTGCTAATTAATTCTCACTGTCACAGGATTTTTGTGTGTGTATTCTGTATTTATAGCTTGTTGGCTTTTACACTGACATTTTATGAGATTATCCATTTTGAATGTAATTAATACTAATAATTAAGAAAAAGAAAAAAGACATAATTGTTACAGTTGTCTACCAAACAGCCACAGAAAACTCTTCACTTGCAGATGTGTTCAGGTGTGTGTGTGGCCCCTGTATTGATGGTCTGTGTAATATTGGCCACTGAGCATTAAAAAAAGGGACAAACAAACTTGCATTTTCCTGTGGAATTACCATGGTGCAAATGTGGCTTTCAGAAGGGGAAGCAGACTTTTCCAGCTGCTTTTTAGTGAAGTGCCTGAAAGGAAATAAGATCCCAGGTGGAGGAGAATATCCCCATGTCCATGCCCTGGCTCCCATCGGAGGCAGATGGGTTTACCCCTCACTGCACTTCACTGCCAGGCTGATTTTCCATGTGTCCTGGGGGAAACCTGCCGGGTTTTGCATTCCTGGTGTTGAAGGATCCACTGTGGCTGGGGTACCTGGTGTATTTACCTTCTCCTCCAGTCCCTTGGGATGCTGTGGGTGTGGCTGTGGGTGAATTATGTATTTACCTTCTCCTCTGATCCCTCAGAATGCTGTGGCTCTGGCTGTGAGTACCTGGTGTATTTACCTTCTCTTCTGATCCCTCGGGATGCTGTGGCTCTGGTTTTGGGTGAATCCTGTATTTCCCTACCCCTGCAATCCCTCGGGACGCTGCGGCTCCGCCTCCCAGCCCCGCAGCTGCCCGGGCTGCCTTACCTTGAAGAAGGTCATGGTGGATCCGTCTCTGACAGCCCCGTACTCTATCTTGGTTTGCTTTGCCAGGTCATCTGCTGAGTCGATGGGAGATTCCATCCTCTCCACGGTCAGGAAGGCAGCCAGGTTGGCAGTATAGGATGAGATTATGATTAAGGTGAAAAACCACCATATTCCTCCAACTATTCTGGTGGAAAGAGCTTTGGGCATCAGCTCTGATCCTGTTACAACACCATCAAAACAATCATATTAAAACGAGGTTTTCCTGATACCACAGCCTGGTTTTAGGCACAGAATGCTTTTATGAGCTGTAGCATGATAAAATGATTTCAACAATAATCTCACAGATGCACAGCTGACATTTATAATGGTAACACACTGGGAAGGGGATGTGTGCCATGATACATGACAAATGGAATTATCCTTGGGTCTAAGCCCCCTTACCTCTATGAGCTAACCAGCCTTGTGGTATTAATCTTGTACATCCCTAGCAAGCTACTCTGGTATTTTTGTCTGCTTCTGGACTCCCTTTGTGCCCGTACACTGCAATCAATTTTGTAACCAGAGCTCTTTAGCAAACGCTCTTCTGCTCACAGCTGCCTGACAGAAATACCTCACAGGAGGAGCCTGCCCTGTGCATCCTATCGACACATCTCAGCATCAACAGGGAGATCAATGCAGCTCCACTGACCTCCAGTGAACCTCAGCTCAGCCCCCAGAAAGCCTCTTTCTAGCAGCTTGTGCTTCACATTTGAAAAATCAGGGGGTCGATGGATGCATCCCCTGGATCCTCAGGGCGATGCAAAGTTTTGCTCAGTATATTTAACATGCATTATTCTGAACAGGTTTGAGCAGGTCTCTGCCATTGCCATAAATCCCACAGAGCAGCACGTGTTACCTGCACTGTAATGGTTTCCAGGCAGCTCAGATAACCTCTATTTCAGCCACAGAGACACTGGTGTTTCTAAGCATTCTGAGGCAAATTTTCTGCTCTTTTATTGGGGGACCATTCCCACTGAATTCTGTGCATAATGTGGGATTTGAGGATCTGGTTCAGCAAAGCTCTTAGGTAGCCACCTGAGTAATTTGACTTCAAAGTTAAGTTTTGCATAATTATTTTGCTGATGAGGGATGGACTTAAGAAAATACTTAAGAGCCTGTGAACAGAATGCTCAGGGCTAAAGCGTTTGATTTGACAAATGTATTTTTTATTACTGGGAAAACATGTTGACATATTATGTCTCCTCAGCTATTCAGGGAGTTCTGCAAGAAATTTCAACATTACAGGGAACATTTTCAGACTTTGCAAAAACTCTGAATGTGACTTTTGGGGCAGAGACCGAAAGGGTAAAACCTTCCCCACCAACCAGCAAACAGATTGGAGCTGTATTTGTAAACACAGAGCTGTGTCTCTTAAAGGTCAGAGCTAAGCTTAGCCCAAGGGTTGGAGTGTGTTGACAGAACTGCCAAACAGTGAGAGCAGTCTGAAGGCAAAAACTCTCACTTGAAATTTTCCAGTCCAAAAGGAGTTGTTTCCAGAGCTGTAGCTCTGCCTGGGTTTGTGTTTGGGCTTCTGCTGTACTTTCTTGCTTTCCTGTTTAGACTTTTTTTTTTCCAATACAATGAAATATTTCCTCATTGCTCTCTATTTCTAAGCTGGGGTTGAACTGCAAAATCTGTGCTGATTCAGGTCATCCTGAAGGAATTCTTGCTTTTAAGCTTAGGCAGCCATACAAATAGAATTTCTGCACTTGGCCACTGATGCTGTGCCACACACATGGAACGTGCCAGCTCTGCTCAGGAAAAGATGAAAAATCCCTGTGCTACACTTGTGGGGTGAGATGCCAAATCTCCTGTGATTTCCTGCAGCAAAATACTGTTTGTGGGAAAGAACATGCTCAGTTCCCACCCTGGTAATTCTGCCCTGAGTGACTGCTCTCCTGGAGCCCCTTCAGGCCCTGGCAGGGCTCTGAGCTCTCCCTGGAGCTTCTCCTCTCCAGGTGAGCACCCCCAGCTCTCCCAGCCTGGCTCCAGCCCTGGAAGCAATTCCATGGATTCCTCTGGGCTCTCTCCAGCAGCTCCAGGTGCTGCTGCTGTGTCCCCAGGGCTGGGGCAGCTCTGCAGGTGGGCTCTCACCTGAGCTCAGGGACAGAATCCCCCCTTCCTGCTGTCCAGGCTGGGGGGATCAGCCCGGGATCTGCTCCATCCCCCCAGCTCCACCCAGGTGCTCTCTGCTCCATCTGCTCCTGCCTGCCCCGTTTCTGGCTGAGCTGAGCTCTGAGGAACAGCTCTCCTTTCTGACAGTGACAGCTTCCTTGGATGGATTGGATGAAATGTGCCCTGTTTGGATGCTTTCAGAGGATGCAAACACATCTGAGACTTCCAGGGGAAAAACAGGGGAAGCAGCATCTAAATCAAAATGTTGCCAGCAAGACTCGGGGGCAGAGACAATACTTGCTGAAGTCTCTCTAGTGCCTTTTTATGGCAGACATGACAGCCAATCCTGATCCAGACTTTGCTCACGCTCTGTAGAAAAGAGAAAGTCTGATCATCACATTTTAAAATTTAATCACAAGTGGCTTCCAGTCAAGCATAACGAGCAGCTGCTGCCAAGGAGGAGGAGCGCAACGCTGGACCCAGACTTCCACCACCACTCCCATCATGTCCAAACTCTTCACGTGACCATGATGCACAGACAATCACACCACAAGTTTGCACATGGAAACATTTGTGTTGCCTTACAAATGTTTTCTTTTTCATTTCTTTCTTTTTCTCTCTTGTTTGGTTTTGAATCTCTTTAAAAGACAAGCAGAGTCTGGTTGGGGCTGACTGTCATGTACCCAAGGTAGTGGTAACGAGCAGACACTGCATCCCACAGTTTGCTGTGGATGATGGTAAACTCCAAAAAAGGCAGGACAGGAAACACAAAATCCTGGGGCACTTTCACACACAGGGTAACCACAGTTAGATACACACACCTGCCTGATACTGTAAAACCTCAGCCTGTCTTTCACTGGCAAATTGGAAGGAAAACAAAACAAAAAAGCTCCAAAACAAAGCAGAAATGCTCTTCTTTCATCCAACCTCCTTCAAAGCAATTTCTGTGGGGAAGCTCTGTATCCTCTCAATACAATAATGCACCACTAAAAGCAAGTGCATCTTAGGTCAATACAAGCTTTATTCTCTACCACATCTAGGAAAAAATCCTCTTTATTTTAAATTTTTTTTACTCGTATCTGTTAAAGAGGAAAGAATAAACTGTACCTGTATGAATGCAGAGATGGTTTTACATTCCTTACTTAAATGTTTAGGAATTTAATACCAAGGTACTGCTGGGCTTTGCCTTTTTGGTTGTCGTGGGGTGGGGTCTTTTTGGTTCAGCTTTGATTCAACTTGACATGTTTGTCAGACAATATTTTCTCTCTTTTCAGTGGACCTCAGTTTTGGTGAAAAGTTATTTAATTGGAAACCTTGGGACATAAATGCCATAAATGTGTTTAGTACATAGATCTATTTGACTTCCCACATGGACTAAGCTTCACTGCCCCTCCTTGGCATCTGAATAAAATGTCAGCTGTTTCCAAAATCATCAGTAACAGTGGCTTGTGGCTGGCTTAAGTTAAGGCTTCTAGGGTTGGATGCATTTACAGAAGGATGGGACTCATGCCTGCAGAAAAGCCATAGAAAACCAGCGTTTGGTGTTGGTTTTAAACAACATGTTTGACAAGTGCCTACAAACTTAACAACCCTTCTGGAGAAAGCATCTTTCCTTGTTTGGCAGCTGGAACAGTTCTTCTAGGGCAGCTAAGGCTGTTTGCGTTGGGATGGAGCCCAACATTTTCCTGTTGCCAAAAGCCCTTATATCAATAAACTCAACTTCAGCATGAGGCACTTGAGATCCCTCTTGCAATGAGATCCCGTTCCAGCTGCAGAACTCCCGTGTGGCCCTGTGTGCTCCCTTTCTCTCGGATGCTTGCCCTCCTTCCTCCTGGTCGGGGTTGCTCGGATCCCCCGTGGCAGTGTTCCTTCCCCTGCGCTACTCTGCGTGTGTGAGATCGAGTTTTACAGTACATGCTGCGTTTACAGGGGGTGGAGTTTACCAGCACAGAAGCCCTTGAGCAGACTGTGGGACGTGTGCGAGAACGAAGTGTAACCGGTGTACCTTGCTGCATGAGAGCTCCAACTCCAAACCAGAAACTATTTAGTAAAGTAAAATTGTTTTCCACCACATCTGAGTCTGGGTTGCACGGGTGGGGGTTATACCACTCGTATGGTGTAAACCTGTGGCAGTCAACAGAAACAGTCTGTAAACATCGAGCAGAGGACACGGCAAACCTGCTGAGCAGCGCGCCCGGGCACGGCACCACGCAGGGACAGGCACGGCAGAGCCCGGGATGGGCTGGCCCCGTGCCAGGGAGAGCTCGGCACCGAGGGTGTCCCGGGACATGGGCACTGCCCCGTGCCAGCTGGGATCAGCTTGGAGCCGTGGCTGGCACGGGGCTGCTGCTCCTCTCCTCTCCTCTCGTCCTTGCCGCGGCCCCACGGCTCTGTGCCCACTCCCAGGGCACTGCTGGGAGCCGCGGGGCTGCTCCTGGCCGCGTTTTGGGAGTAAGGAAGGAGCAGCAGCCCGCTCAGGGCAGCACCGCTCGCTGCTCTCCCTGCAGCAGCAGCTGGCATCATTCCCACAATCACTGGATGCTCTGAGCTGGCAGGGACCCACCAGGCCCATGGAGCCCCACGCTGAAGCGGGTGCCCATACAGGACCAGCCCCACAGCCTGGGTGCTCGGAGCACCCTGCTCTGCCCAGCTTTGGGAGGCGGTGGCAGCTCCCCACGCCACGGGGACATGGGATGGGCACTGCAGGGAGGAGCTGCGCAGGGATTCCCTGAAGAGCTCTGGGCTAAGCACACACCCAGCCGGAGCACCCCGAGCACTGCTCCTCCTCTGGGTGCCCGCTCTGGCTCCCCAGTGCCACGTGGCTTCCGCATGGAACGTGTCACTGCAGCTTTAATTGACAACCTCACCCAACACATTCTAATTACTGTTGCAACAATATAATTAAGCATTGAATTTATGCACGGTTGCGAGTGGAGTGCCTTGCTTAGCTGAAGTAATGAATTCTGGTAATAATGAACCCGTTAATTGGGAGAGGATGTAGCTTAGGATGCCATCGGCTGCACAATACCCACAATGAGAGTTTAAAAAATCATGACAAAAGACAAAGTTATCAGGTTCAAATTACAACAGTTCTGCATGCACCCATCAAAAGAAAAGCAAGTCCCAAGTTAGATGTTTCAGATTTCTGCTGTAATAATGGAAGCAGGTGTTGTGGAGTGACCAGACTCAGTTCATGCACATAGAGGGAAACACATCCTTCACAAGAGACCCCCAGTCAGGACCAGTAGGTTTCCAACAGTCCTAGGAGTGAAGAGTTCCCCTCACAGTGTTCACACAGGGCAGGAAGAAGAATAAATCCCTCTGCCTGGCCTGCCTGGGAAGCCCAAGGCTGGAATTTTGCAGAATACCACCACATTCAGTGAGAGGGACACAAATGTCTCCATCGCAGAAAAAGCAAAAGAGCCATTGATAGAAAGTGGCCATGAAATTCTGGCAGCAAAGCATTGTCTTCCAGACTGGGAAGGTTTTTCTAGCCCTGGGTACATATTTCAGTGTATTAGTAGGGTGTACGTCTTCTACACCTGAAAACAAAAGCTGATTTTCTTCTCGAGTTTCTATTGCTGCGCTGAGCTCTGCTTTACAGTTCAGCAGAATTCACTGCTCAGGCCTTCTCTTTTCCTGGCCTTTTCCCCCCTGGTTTTCTCCCTCTTCAGCAGCAGTGGTGCTGAGGTTTCTGATAAAGGTGAGATGCTCAAGGTCAGCCAAGCACCTTTTTCCACAAGGTCTGTGTGACATTATTGACTCAGCTACTTGGCTCTGCCTTCACTGATGTAACAGCACAGCTGACATGGCATTAGCAGAAAGGGAAATTTTGGCAGAAAACACCTTGTTCATCCACTGGCAGTGTACTTGGAACAGAGCTTTGCCAGTCTGCAACCCTTCACAGCGATAAAAACTTCAGTGTTTGAGTTTAAAAATTAATGTAACAATGACAGGGCTACATAAGGCTCAGAGACAAATGAGAAATTATTCAGCTGCTGAAAAGTTGAAAGAAATGACAGGAGGATTATACCAGTCTGTGCAAATTATTCCCAAGTATTTTTTTTCCAGGAACTGATGTCAAAATGTGGGTAACCATTTCATTTACTGTGACAGTGCTAAGAAGTAGATGGTTTCTGGGGTTATTAAAACCAACCAATATTTGCTGAAACACTTTGCAAATCTTACAGAAATCTTGGTGTATTTGGAGACATGGACAGGTCTCGATGTGGGTTTCAAGAACTGCTTAGCTTAAAACGTATAAATCTAAATTAACATGAACACAATTTCACTTCTTCAGTCCATGCAGCTGAATCTAACTAGGCACTGCTTTCAGGCATCAGCTCAAGGGAAGCATTTGTGTTCCCTTCCACTGTTCTGAGGTGGAGAGGGCTGGGGGACGTTTTCAGCCTTGGCACACAAGTGCAGGAAAGTCAATCTGCCAGAGAGGAGCAGATTTAAGATTAGTCATGACTGAGATCATGGGTTGTGTAGAGTAGAGTTATTATTTATGGTACAGTGAGGCACTGCAGGAGCCTGTGGGAAGTCGTGAGTGACTGCACACAGCCCCACAGCTGCTGGGGAGGGATAAACTCCTCTTTCCCCTCAGGCTACCCCTGGGAAGTTAACCTGTGACCTCTCCTGCTCCAATTCACAGAACCATTTTGGGTGGAAGAGACCTCTAAGGTTCAACCTCCAGCAAAACTAGGTTCACCTTTTGGGTCTTTTACCTTGGAACTGTGTGCACTGTGAGTGGAAAAGGGAAATTCCTACATGCAAGTAACAAACTGCTTTTCAGCATGTATCTGCTGGGGTGGTGCCTCCTGATGCATCCTATTGGATATTTTGCTTTGAACAGCCCTTAAAGAAAGCAAAACCCCAGTGCAATACAGAAGAGCAGTGCTGATGAGAAAGTACCAAGACTTTGCAGAAAGGTTTTAGGATTGGATAAGCCCCTTAGGATGGTTTGCTACCCTGTACTCCACAGCCCATCCAACACCTATGAAGGGAGAGGCTGTGGGTGCATCCAAAACTCTGCCCTGGCCTTACCTGGCAATGACAAAGAGGACACAGCTGACTCCAAGGCAGGCCAGGAGAACATACATCCAAATATCCGGAGAGAGGGGGTTTAAAAAGGAGAAAACGCCGGGGTTGGTCCCGTTGGGCTTCCGGTACAAGATACTGATTCCCAGCGTCATGAAGGGCTTGGAGAAATCAATCACTTTCTCTCTGACATAGGTAATGGTGAGAGGAGCAACAGCCAGGTCAGCTTTCTGGAAACACAAAAGGGAAAATACCCATCTCCTTCATGTTCTGCAAACCCACTGCAATTCCCTCCATTTCTTTCCTGAGTATTAAAAATTAAACCAATTTTGGATCAAATTCAACAAAATTTAACATTTCTAGGGTATTTTGGGGGGGGGCATGACATTCCATTTCCTCTTTTTCCAAGGCAGGGGGACATTTTGGACATGGCCACTGAGGGACATTTCCCCCCAACACCTGAAAACTGTTCATTCAAACGTTCCTACTCTCATGGGTGGCAACACAGACACAGCAGTGGCTCTAAGGTGAAAACAACAGCAAAGATTTCAGATATGAAATACCCCAGGTGAAAGGAAAACAGAGAGAGAAGGTTTCAGTCTTACATGATCTATGAGTTCCTTGACCATCCCATTCCACTCTCCCTTGTCATTCTGGGCTCCGTATTTGCCGTCAGAAACGAGTTTGACCTCATAGATGAAGCCTAAAATGTTTGACAGCTCCTTTAGCAAGTCCAGGCAGTACCCCTCGAATCTGTCATTGCCATACAAGGGCTTGTCAGACTTCTTGTACATCACATAGGGATCTTCCTGCAGGAAAAGACAGCAGACAGGCTGTGAGAGATGAGAGCCTTGCCTCGGATTAGATCGGTTCCTCTACATCATGGTAGGATTTTCCAAAGGGATTGCAAGTACATGGAAACCAGCAACTTACTGTGTGCATTAAAAGCTGTTCTAGGTGTGTTAACAAACTCACTGAATGAATTAGTGATGAGCATAAGGGCCCTAATTTTCACTGGAATGGACCATTTGTGGCTCCCAGGAGCTTTAATTCCAGCTGTGCCCAGCAGCTCCAAACTCAGACACAAGGTCTGGACCCTACATTGTCCCACTGCAAGGGACAGGAAGGGATACTGAAGGAGAGAGGATCCTAAATAACAGAAAAAAAAAACATAAGGAAAAGCTAAAATTTTATATTCTGTGAAAAATAAGTCTTTACTTCGAAAAACCTTCAAATTGAGTGAAGAGGAAATGGAGAACAGCAAAGGCAGATTGCAAAGTACATTTTTGCATTCCCTTTTACAGGATTTTGGATAGAAGGAGGTTTGGGCAAGCAGTTTCATGTGGCAAAACACCTCTGGCAATAGACACATAGTGTAGAAGGAGCCTTTGAGCTTTTTCCCTCCTCCTGAGGAATTAGGCAGAGCAATTGAAAAAAGAGTGGCATCACTGGGCATGTAGAAAGCACGAGGCAGAGCAGCTCCCGAATACCAGTTACACCTTTCCATTCCTCACAGTAAGCACAGGGACTCCATCTGGCTGTCTGCTGTTTGCCACTTCCTTTCAGCCCTCTTTGTCTCATTTTCAGTAAAACAAAGGATGTATAGGCAGTGCCTGCAAAGCTGAGTGTTTGTGCATGTTCCCTCTCCTGGGAGGAAAAGTGTGCAGGGTTTGTCTGAAATGCTGGAGAAGGTGAAACAATTTTGGAGGCAGAGGTTTCTGGGAGTCTTCCACGGGCAGTGTGGTGTTTTTGAGCCAATCTCATGCCCGTGTGAGTGGATCCTGAGCCTCAGTGTCGAGCTCTGGGCAGCCTTACCAGAATGGTGGTGACGATGAGCGTGCGGTTGGCCAAGGAGTCCGTGATGTTGGTGGAGCGGTCCTTGTTGCTGTCTGTCATGTTAAGGCCACTGTAGGAGTTCCAGACCCCAATCTGCACAGAGGAGAGCGGGTGAGAGGCTGCCCTAATCCCCTGAACCCCTAGAACACTGGTCTTGGGGGTCACCTCAGGAAGGGACTGAGTGCTGGAGGAGGGCAGGAGCTCAGAGAAAGGCAGCAACACCACAGATTCAGAAACCCTAGGGAATGACTGCAAAATGCATAAATGCAAACCCAGGAGCAGTGAGAGTATGAGGCTTGGCAGTGCACTGCTGAGGTGGCCAACTGGCTACTAAAGTGGAACATGCTGGCTTTGTTACCTGCTAAAAAAAATGTCAAATGTCCATTTTTATGGTTTTTAAAAAAAATTTGTCAGTGGTGGAGTTGAGACATGTGGTGGAGTTGAGAGAGGCAAGACCTCTCTCTTCTGCTAGAACAGGTTAAAAGCCTGGATAGCTACATTGGAACAGACTGATGGATGCACTGGCCTTTTGCTTGCCTTGTGCCTTCAGCAGGTTTAGCAAAGATTATTCTGTCATTCCTGGACTCCTGGATATACCAGAGCTATCAGTGTGGTCCTATTTCACACCCTGAGCGGTATTTGCTCAGCAAACATCAGTGCCCAAAGGCAAATTCCTTTCTAGCCCTAAAGACAGTGAAAACTTCCAGTATTTACTGCCCAATCCAAAGCCTCCAGGGAAGATATTTGTGATTTCAGAGGATTTGGATCTACTCTGTGGGGGCAGAAATTATAACCATGTTATTTCTTCACATCAATATTTACCCAACTTAAATGCAGTCTGGAAGCATCTCCAGTGTTTTTGCCCTTGGATTTTCGTGCCCAGCCTGGCTGAGGGCTGATGTGAGGAGCTCCAGGCGAGGAGCTGGCTCAGACAGGTTGGTTTGTGCTGGGCATTGTGGAGAGCACAACCATTTCAAGCAAACTCGGGTTTGTGTCCCCAGGTGCCATTGCTTTTGCCCCTCACAAACTTTTTTTCCAAATTCTTAATGGGGACACCCATGCTATTAAAAAAAAAAATAGTTTATGCCAAGCATTTCTCAGTCGCCAAGCATTTCTCAGTCATTCCCTTTGTTTCCAAAACTAGATCAGGTTGGGAAGCTGATCTGGAAAGTGCACAAATTTCCAAAGGAGGTAAAATGTTGGCTATTATGGCAGCCTGAACAAGGAATACAGTAAATAACCAGTGTCCTTGGATTTGCACCAGGGTGGATGAGCCCTTCTGCTCACTGTTAGTGACTTGGAATGTGTTTGTTGGCTGGCAGCAGGGAAAGAGGAGGACAACCATGAGACCAGGGAGCAGCACAATCAGAGCACACAGAGTACACCAGGAGAGCACTGCACGTCTGGGCAGAGGGACAGCACCACAGGGCAGCCCTGGCTGGAGGGGCAGGAGGGAGGAGGAAGGTTGAGACCGAGCTAGGACATCACTGGGGGGAGTCCAGGGGATGCTTTGCAGTTTAGTGACAAGTTTGAGAGGTGCCTGTGCCCTTCCCTGTGCTCTGAACCAGCTGTAATTTGGTTTAAATCAGTTCAGCAGAACACGAGGTGCCTGCAGTGAAAAGGGAGATTGCTGCTGCCTGTCAGGGGATGATCTACTCCCCAGGAAGGAGGGGAGAGGGCCTCTGTGCCTCAGCCTGATCTGCTGGAGATTAAACTGGGTTATTAAGTATGTACGTGCTCCATGAGAGCACTGCAAGGGTTGTAGAGGGTGTTTTACACTGGTCTGTTCTCACAAAAGCAGCACAAACCCAAAATCTTTCTACACTGCGTACGAGGGAGGGGTGTGGAATAATGAGATCTGTGTGAACCATGGACAAAAGACAATTCTAAGCACTATAAAAAGTTTCTGTCTCATGACTGCAGAACACTTCAGACTTAGTGGATGCAGTTTTTATCTTCTCCTCATACAACAGCAACCAGGGGTTGTAAGTCCTGTGGGGAGCAGCGTGTGGAGCTGGTCTCCAAATCCCACTTTTGTGTTTTAAGCACCTTACGTTCAAAAAGGGATGCGATTCCTGGGGTAATTTACATCTTTTATAAACAAGCTTAGTCCCAATTTCCATATGTTAGTGAATGACAGCACCCACTTAATCATCTCTGTTCTTTTCTGTAAGGAGCTAATAACACACTCATCCAAATTTTGAAGCAATAATGCTTGAATGCTGCCAGAACTGAGAGATTTGTGTGGGGAAAAATGCCCCCAGTTCTGCACATTAAACCAGACTTTGGAGCTGATGCCAATACACATCCAAAATAGTATAATTTTACTCCTCAGGGTAAATTTTAGGTGAATCAGGAAGGATGGCACAGGAGAAAAGGACTGGTTTTGCTGCAGCAGGGGCCTCTACTCAAAGATGGGAAAAGCACTGTAGCAAAGCACAGCTCCCAAGAAGTAAAATAATAATTAAATCTCTCTGATTCTGGTGAAAAAGCTGAACCCAGACAACTGGGATGCCAAAATCGTTTTAGTCTTTGCAATTACAGTGTCTCAAGTGGAGAAAAATTTACCCTACCAGGAAAATTCCTGCTTTCAGAGAGCCTGTTGTCTCTAAACTGCAATAGGAGAGTCACCATTAAAACCCAAAGGCTGAGTGTGAAGACCCAGCCCACAGGGTTTTGGCATCACCTGTCTGTGTACAAACCTTCTTCCACACTTTATACAAATGATTAGAACCCTCGCCAGCAGCCTTGGTACAGGGAAAATAAACAGAGTGCTTC
The DNA here is from genome assembly GCA_013396995.1 of Dicaeum eximium. Classification (NCBI taxonomy): domain Eukaryota; kingdom Metazoa; phylum Chordata; class Aves; order Passeriformes; family Dicaeidae; genus Dicaeum; species Dicaeum eximium. The sequence goes on from VWZP01009173.1 coordinate 146,997, forward strand.
ATTAAAAATGAAAAGAGAAGCTGTCTGGAGAGCTGTGTGGGAGCAATTACAGTTAAATTCCCAATTAACCCATCAGCAATTACCACCCAGAGCTGAGCCAGCACACAGAGCAAGGGCCAACAGCCTCGGGAGCTGCTGTGACCTGCGCTGGAGTTTGGGACACCCACAGCTGCCAGCCCCAGGGCAGCCCAGATCGCTGGCTGAGGGCTGAGAAAAGGGAAAGAGAACAAATCCAGCCTAGAAACCTGGAGAATTCTCAACATCTCTGCTTTGTTGAGGTTATTACTCAAGTACCTTCTTTCCTCTCTCCCTCATGTTACATTTATCTGTGCACTGCTATATAAATTTATCTATCTCTATATGTGAATTTACCATCCACAGTTGCAGTGGCAAAAATTGAAAATGAGGTGCAGTTAAAATGATTCTTTCCATTAGATAAGTATTGCCTGCCCCACATCCCTCTCCCATACCTCAAAATGCACTGTAAAATAAAAACCCAACCTTAGCAGCTCTGCTTTAACTCTGACTCAAATCACTTGAGAACAGTGGGGTTTTTTTACCCCAGTCACAGGAGATTCAAGCTGAGGAACCATGCCCTTGGCAAATTAACTTTTTGCCATGTTTTTTAACAAAAGACCTGCTTACCTTTTCCGTGCCTTCCTCCTTGAGGCTGATGATGTCCAGGTCAAAGTCCTTCCTGAGCCCGTCGGTTTTGTTGAAGGTGATGCGCCCGGTCAGGCCCTCCCACCGTGCCTGGGGACACAAACACACCCTGCCTGTGGCACCCAGCAGGAGTCACTCTGAACCCAGAGCAAGGACTGCAATTTAAATACACCACAGCATCCAACCGCTTCCAAATCTGGGGGGTTGTAAGCATATGTGGCTTTGCTACTCTGACAAAACCCTGTTTTTATGTTGTTTAGTTTCTTTCTGATATGTTTTGCATTTTGCAACCAGGCACAAGTCTGTGACAGTTTACATAGATTGATTTACATGTCTGTGGTACTGACAAAAAATATAGACTGACTAAAGAGAAAGGGAGAATTGCACGTGCCCAAAGCCAGGGCAGTTCTGCACTACGCAAGAATTCACTAAGGAACTAAAAAAAGGAGTCTGCTCTGTCCAAGCTGTGGGGCTCTGTCCAAGCCTTGGAGCTTCCAGGAGAAGCCCAGCCAGCCACAAAGACCCCATAAAAGCTTTGCAGGGTAAGGCCACGGAGTGTCACACCCAGGGGAAGGACAGCACACGAGTCACAGAGGAGCAGGTCTGGTCCAAGCAGCACTTCCCTGTTCCAGCCCAAGCCAGTGAATCCTACCCTTGTTTTAAACACTGGCACCAGGGCCTGGATTTGTCCTGCACAGCCAGGAGGGTTCCCTGTGCTGGGGAGCCCTTCTTCAGGGAGAAGGATCATGGGCAAGGATGAGCTTTCTCCACAGTTTCAGTCTCCTGTACCTTGTGAGCCTCCCACCCAGCCCGTTTGCCTTGAAATGAGATCTCCCTCCTTCCCACCCCATTTTGTCCCCAGAACTGGTGCTTATCCATAAAACAAAGTGATGGGTTTCAAAGCGCAGACAATCCTGATAATCTATTTTTGGGAAGTCCCTCATTAGATTAAATTTGTCAGAGATACAAGGAGAGCTGACGATAAATGATGGCATTGTTCCTTCGTGTGTGTCAGCCATATAATTTTAAATTACAAGCTTTTCCACCACACATCGTTCCTTGCCTCATTTAATTTATTGGAGACAGAGGACAGAAGTAAAGCTGCATTAAAAATCACCACACTTACAGATTGGTGTCTCCCCTCCCTGTTTAATCTGAATTCCAGCCCTGAATCTGCAGGATTTATTCTTGGATGCTGGGGAGTTCTCACCACGTGCCTCAGGCAAATCTGGTGCATTTGGAATTTGTGGAAACAGCAGGACTTAGAAACACACTTAAGTAACATAAGAATGGAAAAGCATGAATGCAACACATTTGTTGTGAGATTTTCCATCTTAATGACTCAGGAGTATACACGAGTCTCTGCTGTAAACAGTGAAACACTTGCAGGGTTATTTATTACTTATTTATTATAATGATATAATCAAGATAGCAGGGGGGACACATATGGATGAATTTCAATCTCTAACATTCCTTTTTCCAGCCTGTCTTTTTATTCCTCTGATGTCTCTCCATCTCTTCTTCATAAAGATGGAACATTTTATAAAATCTGCTCTTTAGAGACCAGGGTGGTGAGGAGGGAGGGTGATCTGCTCCTGATTATTGATCACATATCCTGTGCTCAGCTTCCCTGCTGGCAGGGGCTGATCCTGAATAAAACCCCAGCACGTTATGTTGGGAACTGGCAGCAGGAGCCTCCATCTCCACTCCTGGAAAAGAGATTTATACGGTGAAAGGCATCTCACTGTTCCAAACAGGCTTTGGTGCTCCTACCTCTGCACTAAAGGGAGGAAAAGGTGTTACAAGCTGCCTAAATTGTGAGGTACAGAGAAGTGCATGGGGCCTTTGTCCAGCTTCGGTCCCACTCAGACCACCAAATAATGACCCAAATGTGTTTCAGTATAAACAGGAGCCAGCGGGTGTTTCTCAGAAGAGTTAAAATCTGATGGGATTTTTAACCTTAATGGTGAGGAACACACTTCAGATACCATCTGAATTCTAAATTTAATTTCTGATTTTTATTTTATTGCTTCTAAATCAAAACACGGAAAGCAGCACATGCAGAGCTCTTGTTAATTAACAAACTGAAATGAAGCAAAACTTCCTGAAAAGCCAGGAGCTGCATGTGTGTGTATCACAGGGATGGGATTTCATGCTTTCACACACAGGATTTATAGCAATTTTTATGTTTCTGGTGACACATTGAGTGTTACAGGACATAATAAAAGCTGAATTGGAACCTGATCAGGTAATTGGTCAAAAAGCATCCCAGTGAGCAGCTGCTCAGACCCTTTCTTACTAAGCCTGGAGAAGGGAGTGGACAGAACAGGTTACAGACACAACTTCAGCGGCTGGCAGGCACCTGCCATGGCCAAAATACACAAAGCAACCTGAGAGCTGTGAAACTGCCTGCTTTTACTGTGAAACTGCCTGCTTTCACTGCTTGAAAAGATGAGGACTGTGAGGAAAGCACAAGCTGAACTCCAGGTTAAATATTCCAACTACAATCCCCATCAATAGATTGACGGGAAATTACAATAACAGGAGAACGGAGCTGACTCAGCCTCCAAGGTCAAACTCCAGAGGAGTTTTATCAATTCCCACCCATCACAGGGTCTTTGTATCAATTTCCACTTCACCATCCTGGATCAATGCAGCAGCCTCCATTCCAGCCAGAGCCAATCAACAGTTCAATCCCAGAATCAATCAGTTCAGCTGCTTCCAGACTTCTCAGAGAATCATGGAATATCCTGAGTGGGAAGGGACCCCTGAGGATCACTCAGCCCAGCCCTGGCCCTGCACAGACACCAAACAATCCCACCCTCTGCATCCCTGGAGCAGTGTCCAAACTGACTCAAGAAATTCCCCAAACACACCAGGTTCAGTTACTTATTTTGTAGAACAGACCTGTATTTTTTTATTCTCTCTCTCTTTTTTCCTTCTCTTGCTCTTTAAGTGTAACTTGAAAATTTGGAAACTTGTCCCTAAAGACAAGCAATCATCTGGGTTTTTCTCTGGCTTAATGGGTGTTTGGTCAGAAATCAGTCACCTGGACTGTTCACTGTGGGAGGGTACACTCAGAAGCTGGAGTGAAGTCTAATTGGAGACAATAATATTTTCCTGCCTACTCTGTTTTGTTGTGGTATTATTTTGACACATGGCATATATATTTAATTCTTGGGTTATAATCTGTTCATTTATTATCAGAAGTTCCTAGGCAAAGTGAACATCAGTTATTGATTTAATGTACATTCCTAATGAACTACAGGGGTGAAGGAACTGATATTCCCAAATTTCTGATGAGGGCTTTGATGGTACCTGACACCTGACTGAAAAATTTAAAAACCTAGGAACACCTAAACCTATAATGCTCAGAACACCTCATCTCTCTCTTTATGTAACAAAATCTCCCAAGGCCATAAATAACAATACCACTATAATAATGAATAATAAATAAATAATAACCAAAATGCTACTGGCCGAGACCAGTTTAATTTCCCTTTGGTTTTCTTTCCTTTGGGAAGAGAAAGCCCTTACTTTATTGGAATTGCAGAGAGAGCTGCCAGGTTCAAGTGACAGTGATATTGCTTCTCCGTGGAGTGGAAATCGTGTGTGATGAGCCACACATCAACTTGGCAGCTCTTACAATTAATCCTCTTATTAACAGAGATCCCCCAGGATTATGGAATACACTGAGTTAGGGTATGACTTTGCCATTATCCTGCTCCAAATCTGGTATAACTGATGCAATAAAGAGAATTTCAGCACTTGCCAGCACAGGGCTTTATCTATGGAGATAAACTGAGAATTATGATACTCCACAGCCTCTTTACTTGGAAAAGGTCCAGGAAAAGTCCTGGGCTTTTGCTGGGCAGCACTGAAATGGAAATGCAGCGAGAAGCAGAAAGGTGCATTTTCCATGACTGGCAGGGTGGGATTATACTGGACTGTGAACATGGAAAATGTAACCTGTGCATTGTGTTTGAGTAGCCTGGATATATTAAATATGTCCTGAAAAAATGTTTTGTGCAGCAGATATCAAAACATCCTCCAAATGTTCAGATAAAGTCACTTTATAATGGTTCCTGCTTGTTTTTTATAAACAAATCTACTGCCCAGGAAACATTTAATGAGCTGAAAGCAGAATGGAAGAAAAGATATGTAATCTTTTTGTCAAACAAGCAGCTTGTTTTGATTTTGGATATCGCAGTACCAGCACCTTGCAGATAATTTTTTATCAATTTTCCTCAATTCAATATGTATTTATTCTCAGCATGCACTCCTGCAATTACTTTGCAATCTGGGCATAGATAATTCCATAAATAAGTGTTTTTCCACTTGAAATTTGATTTCAGAGTAAAAATGCCTATTGACATTGCCCTCAGCCTCATTGTCTTCTCGGGAAGCTGAGCTTTATTTCCTAATAAAGCACCATGGGATGCAGGTCAGGCAGTTGTTTTGTTTGCTCTCCTAATTAAGAGTTTTCAGGTCGGAGTAAGAGCCAGTAATAGGCTCATAGCAGAAATGCACTACATGGACTAGAAGTAAAGCTTATGAAAAGTGAAACAAAGAAAAAAGATTGTTTTAGTGAGAGTGGATCAAGTGTTATTGTTAAATTATCTGGTGAGAGAAGCCCTACCAAAGTAAACAACTTTGAATTTGATGTAACTGAATCGTGCAGCACCAGAGCCCAGAGAATAAATCCAGCCAACACCCACAGACCCTGTCACTGGCTCAGTGCTAAAATGCAATGAAAAAGATGCAGCAGAAGAGATTTTATTTCATGTCCTGGAGCAAAATGTTGTCATCTTTTCCCATTCACTGCACAAAGATTTCAGTGCTGCCCCACAGCCCCTGTCTCAGACAGCAGGGTAGGTGGGGATTTCCTGGCTCTTGTGGCATCAGGGTCTTGTACTGCTCTCTCCTTATCATTTGTTCCACTCTGCAGGGTTGGAGTCCCCTGAAAACACTCTGACATGCTGACTCTGGGAGTAATCAAAGACCATTAAACAACTGAAATGTTCTGTTCTCTTACAAGATTCTTTGTGCTCCTGTGTGTGGAGATGCTGCCAATGGGAGACAGAACAAATTGATGGATACCTCTGTGGATGGATTGCTTTCCCTTCTGTCATAATTTAAATTTCTACTTTTACTGTAATGAGAAACCTCCAGTTCCTTCTCCTCCCAGTACTGAATGCAGATGGATGGCTCTCACTCCTGGTCTCAGTGCTTGGCATGGATCTCATCAGAAACACTGCAGGAACTGAAATCTCTTCAGATCTCTTTCAATCTCTGAGACTTTTCTCTGTGATTCTGCTTGAGGGCATTTAACAGTCACTCAGAATCCAATCTACATCTCTATCCTTCTCTCTGCAGTTGTTCTTTTAATTGTGGCTGGATTTCAGCAAGGAGAGCTCACACTGCGTTCGGTGATGACTGAAAAACAATCATAATCTGGGGCCTTATCTTAGGCTTTAGAGGGGACATAGCAGAACTTGATCATTCAATTATAAACATATTTCATGTTTACCCCCATCTTTCTTCAGAAAAGGTGGGACCATCCTTTCTGTCCCTGTTGCCCCTCTCAGACAGACAACAACCTCCTTTTCCCTCCGAGCAGGGGTAAGGGGCACTCCCTGCAGACGCCTCCAGAAGGGCTCAAAGATCAGAACATCCTTCAGTTGTGAATGGCACTGGGTCACCGAGAGACACAGCTTCTGACAAGGATTTGCTTTTCATTAAAAACTCCTTAATGGGCTCTTGCAGAGCCTTGATCTCAGACATTGCATAGTGCTGGCCCACAAAGCAAATGAGGTGACCTCAGTTCCTTTCACCACCAAAATAAAATGCAGAAACACACCAGGGAGCCACTGAAGCACTTGTTAACTCCAGCAGCTGCAGGAGTCACTGCAGGCAGATTCTTTGTCTGAAACTGGTTTATTTCGACTGGAGTACCGAATATTTGTCTTTAGATCAGTCTCTAAAATGCCTTCACAGAATGTCAGTACCACATCAAAAAACAGGAAAATTAAATTCTACCTATGTGGGGCCAAACTTTCACTCTGCCTCCTTGACTTTATTTTCTCCATACCTATTCACTGATTCCTATTTATAAAGTTCCTCTATCCCTGTTGAACAAACCAGACCCTAACATAATCTAGAGAGGTCCAAATGTATTTGTTATTTGTTTCCAACTTGTGTTTTAGGCTTTACAGGAAATGCAATATGGTCTTATTAAACCTTATCCTCTGCTTTTAACAACCACCTTTTATTGGCTACATCAGACACAGGAAGATAAGACTCTCAGAGTATTTAAATCAGTGTTTTACTGACCATGAGAGACTCTGTTTGCAAGGCCATCAGTAATTAGCTCCCATATCTCACTCCATGCAAGAGAAGCTGCTTGTCCATGATAAATGAGAGTGTGTCACTGTTCAGGCTTTGAATTGATCTGGTACTCATGGGCAAAGTATTCTGGTTTAGGCTCCAGGAACCTTTAGTTTTATACTCAGCATCCCCCAGAATAAGTAGGGCATCACTGCAGGGGCGTTCACTGATGCAAAGTCTTTTGTTAACTTTCAATTTCATTATAATTATTCTTCAAACACAGGGACTGAGGTGGACAAAAGGTAAAACATATGTGGGACGTAATTAAAACATAAAACATATGTGGGGCTCCACGTAATTTCCAGTTTTCATTTCCACACTTCCCTAAAGGAAAGGTTTCCATTTGAAAATCAAAATAAAACCGGGACTTTTGAAAGAGTGAAGGCATTTCAACTAAAATGCGTATTTTTAGGACATCTCTGGATCAAGCTCATGGATCCAAGAATCCAAGTCATTGATTCTTGTATGACAGAGCATTGCTTCAGGAAGCAATTTCCTTTGTTAGAAATACTGGCTGCGATGTTTTCTGGATATTGATCACTCATCAAACAATCTGCAAAACAATTGGAATTGCACAGTGAAGCAAGGACAGAGCTACAGACTCCGTTTTCTTTCAATTTCCAGAACAGCTGTTGTAGTTACCTCTTGTTTTTAGAAATTATCACCATCCACAACAAACATTACCCGAGTAAAACGCCTGGGAGATCTTACAGAGTTTTAGTCTGAGCCTTTGGGGTTTAGCAGCTTGGTAGGACCAGAATGGAAGCCGGAGCCTTGTGCCTGTAAATCAGGGGTTTTGCCGTGGAGGTGAGGGGGAATTCACCCCGGGAGTGCCAGAAACAGGAGCGCACAGCAAGGACCAGAGAGGGAGCAGCAACCCGAGCGGGGGAAGAGGGAAGGGAGGGAAGGGAGGTCCCACCGGGCACGGGCAGCGTTCCGCACTTGCCTCTTTGATGAGGTTCATGAAGCGGGGCCCGAAGCGCCAGGGCTTGTGGCGGTGGCACTGCAGGGAGCTGACGGTCATCTGGGACGCTCGCTGGGAGGCCACGGCCACCATGAACACGGCATCGTACATGAGCGCCGCCTCCGTCTGCACAGACAGCCCGGTTAGTGCCCGCCGAGCCAGCCCTGCCCCGCTCCGCGCACGGACAGCTCGCCCTGCCCGCCCGGCAGCCCTGACAGCAGCACGGCCGGTTCTCTGCACCGCTCTGCGGTGTTTCCAGCGGGGGAGGGAAACTGCCCCGGCAGCCCAGGGGATACCGGGCAGCCTGGGATTAAAGTCTCATGGCACTTGTGGGATTGCTTCCTTCCCAAAGGACAGGCTGGCCCTGCTTTCCAGGGAAGCCAATCCCACTGATCACCTGGAACACATCCTACTGCCCAGGTATCAGCTGCCTCCGAGGGCCCGCTGCCCTCCAGGATCCTGGCTTTTGGCACAAATGTGTGCAATGTGTCCTAGAGAGAGGGGAAATGTCCTTTGGAGGTGTGCTTGGGGGGATTAACTTGGACTCACATCTAACTTCCCACCACAGCCCTTGGATCCTTGAACACTACCCCATAGATTCAGACAGCAAAATTACAGGGCGCTCCTTGTGCGTTCTTGTTTCTTTTGAGAGTGGTTTGTGGGTTTAAAGGCATGGCCTCAAACTGGCATCACACACTCTGTCCCACTTTGCCACTTCAGAAAAGTCTCACCTTCACCTGCACCGGGCTTCAGTGCTCTCACAGTGAGGTGGGAATGGCTGTGTCTCCCTTAATGATGCTGCACAAATTACCTTTCAGGTAAACCTAATGAATAATTAAGCAGGGGCCTGAAAAAAAAGGCAGTAATTCTGCAGATGAGAAATTGGACTCCTTTATAGGAACTACAGAGCTGATCAGTTTTCTATTTCTTTTCCATGCAATTCCTCTGGGAAATTAATACCTTTGATTCTTTGTCTGAGCCGTTTACTTGAGTAAATTACAACAGCATCAGTGTTACCAGTATTGGAGGGTTTTGCTCAAGTGTATCTGAATTTTAGGACTAATCTTAAGATAGTGAAGAGGAGGAATTGGTTTTGATGTGCTTGTCAGAATTTGCCCAAAATAATACTCCACAATGGGAGCAAATTGTGAGACCAGGAAACATTGTGAGTGATGAGTCAAGCAGGAGGAGACAATACCAGCTGTTCTCACTACCAAGTGTCTCACAACAGACAGTTGTTCCAAGCACACTCAGGGAATCAAGGGCTCACCCCAAATCCCTCAAAATCGATGGAAGTATTCCCATCAATGTCAGCAGACCTCAGTTTTTACACTGGGCTGGGCCCTCAGGACTGGATTTGACTGGCTCTGCCTGTGTCCCCGGCCCAGAGACCCTGGGAGGAGATGCTTGGTGAGAAAGCTCCTGTGTCCTCACTCTGTTCTGTCTGGGGGTGCTGATGCTTTGTCCTGACCACACGGTGCATCCCCAGTGCCTGCAGCACTGCCAGGCCTGGCTGCTCAGTCCTGTCCTTGTGCCACTTGTCACTCGTCCCTCCTTTGTGCAGCAGCGGGAGCTCTGCCACCTCTCCTGGCTTGTCACTTCTCCCCTCACTGTGGCTCTGTTTGTCTTTGTAGGGTGCAACAGGTCACCTCATTTTCCAACGTCAATCACCTCACCCTGATTTCTGTGCTTTTATGTCAGGAGAAAGAGACTCTGAGTCAGTCCTGGAACGTGTTTTTCTGATGTTGGTGTGCTGCTTAAACCACTGCAAAGAAAGCCAGAGATCTCATTAGAGCAGCTCTGCCTCTGGGTGCAGTTTGGGCATGCAGCAGGACGTGAACTCAGAACCGTCTTGCCTTGTGCCCTGCTGACTTCCTACAAGCTGCTTTCAGGGCAAACAGCAGAGCATGAACCAGAAGGGATAAATCCTGAGTTAATAACAGGATGTACAGTCCTGATCTCTGTGCGCTGTGCCACCTGTCACAGCCTTACTGGCAAATGAAATGCAGCAGTGGTGTAGCTCTCCATCAAACTGGGCAACAATGGAACCTGCTGGGAATATTGAAATGATCCAGCAAGGAGGGGGAGGCTTCCCTTGGTGCTGTGCCAGAGCATCAGGGACACTGAGATTATGAAGATGCAAAGGAGAGCACAAGAGTCAGGGACAGCAAGGAGAGCAGAGGAGTGGTGAGAACTTTGCTTTTCCCAGTGTTGTATTTGGGGGATTTCTGTGTGAATTCCCATCAGGAATGCCCAGGGATAACTTCCTCCCTGCTTTGGGTACGAGTGAGCACAGTGACACTGCCCAAAGCAGCACCAGTGTGTGCAATGCCAGAGACAGCACACTTAATGCATTTCTCCTCAGGATGTTAAGACATTTCCAAATTTTCCCTGCAGTCATCTGCAATAAAGTCTATTTCTTATTGCTTTGAGCTCCACTCAGTCCATGAGACACATTATCTCATACTGCAAAAAGATGGCAACTCTTCACCCTGCCAAACTGAATAGTCATGTTGTCTATGTAATTGTTCCTATTCTTTCCTTTCCTACTTGGGGGAGTGCTGGGGAGGAATCCTGATTCCCTGGCTTGATACCTCTCATCTATCTTTAAATTACGTCTCAAAAGCCATAGTTTCTGGGAGAGCTGTGGTAGAGATGGAAATTAAGAGAAAGGGCACTTTATGTATTTTAAAGTGCTACTCCCTTCCCACACATGTGGTATCTGCCCCTGCAGGTTATAAATCCTGCACCTGCCCGGGAAGTTCCATTTTCTGCTGTGTTTCCTGCTGCACAACGCAGAAGGTGATGGGAGAAGCCAGGCACCATTTCAATTTTTGGCAGCAGTGAGACGAACAATGGCACTGAGCTGGGGCATTGTCCCTGTGTCCCCTGGCAGGGTGGCTGCTCACTCAGTGTCCCCGTGCCCCCTGGCAGGGTGGCTGTCACTCACTGTCATGGTGCCATCGCGGAGCCCCGACTCGGGCTTGGGCGGCGCCTGCAGCCGCTCCATCGACCACTTGTCCACCACGGCCGACACGTGCGGGTTCTCGATGTTGAGCAGCCGAAAGCCCGTCATGTTCACCCCGCTGTACCTGTAGGGCTCCAGGTCCAGGGCAAACAGGTCCTAAAGCGCCAGCGAGAACACCAACAAAACCATTTTTAAAGGAAATTGTGGGGCTTTTCCCCTGTGCCCACCCTGGCTCCCGTTTGAAACCTGACTGAGCCAAAGCTGTGTGAGATGGGTGACATACCACACAGCTGCTTTTGGGAATGAAAAGATCAGCTCCCTACAGCAAAACTGCTTTGCAAGCAACCTGCACATTCTAATTTGTAGCAGTGCTGCAGCCCTGACAGGCTGACATGAGGAATTAGCTGGCCAGTGTCAAGCTTCTTTCTAAGCCCAGGGGAGTAAAATTCCAAGAGATGTGGCAAGCGCCGCGCTTTGGCTGTTTATGAATCCCGTTTTCCCCTGCCGTGGCTCCCCAGGCACCTCTGCCAGGCTGGGGATGGATATCCCAGTGCCTGTGGGCTCCATGTGCTCCAGAGCCTGGCATTTACAGGGCAGCTGGGGTGACTCAACCATGTGGGACTCTCCTGAGCTGTGTTTACCATCAAAGAAAACTTAGGGGTTTCCTTTTATTATAAAATTTCCTGAGTGGTTTTATCCATTTGTGATGTTGTGTTTTTATAAGTAAATGAAACAATTAAACAGTGATGAACCAGCAGTGCCCACAGTGCAAAGCCATTCACTCTTTATTTTGTTTCACTCTGGTCCATCTCTACTGATGGTTTCTCATTAATAAGCATACTGCAATTAATTTTCACTGCCTTAATTCTGGGTTAGCCAGTCCCAGAAATGGGGCCAAACAGCTTTCTTAAGAAATTGTGGGTCCTGATATTCCTAAGGAGTGTTGTAACCCATTGTCCAGGAGTTTCCTTGACTAATGGCAACAAAGATCTCCTAGAAAAAGGGGAAAATTTAGCTGTCTTTTCTGAAACATAGGAAATTCCCCCCAAGATGTTTATAGTGCTCCTTACCAGCGTTGTAAAAAAGTAATGGTAGTATTCTGTCATCATTCCCATGGAGAGAATCTGTGAAAGAGATGGAAAGGTGAAGGTACTTTACTCTGAAAGCTCCCAGTGTGATGCAGTGCCTTTGAAAAGCAAGGGTTAAACACATTACAGGTCATGAGAGCCTGATTGCAATAAACCCTACATTTTTCTCTGGGAGCCAAAAACATCCTGTTGCATTTAAATGGTGTTTTTATTACCTCTGCTCAGGAAAGAGATTAAAGATTGCAAAACTTCCAGGATAAGAAAAATTACTAGAGATAACAAGACGCTGATTTTTAAAATCCTTTAGTCTGCAGTCTGGAAGTGTTAAAAAGGAATTTATTAGCAGACAACACAGTTGGTAGGGAGAAGTGCTCAGGGGCAGGTTTTTGTATTCTGCTGCCAGGTGAGAACAGGACACTGCTGAGGGCTCAGGAGTAAAGGAGGAAAACAGAAAGAAGGAAGTTTCTCGAAGTGCCTTTTGTTCCACTGGGGAATGTGAGTCAGCAGAAGGGTGCCAAAACAGCTGAGATGGAAGAAACTTTGGGCTGGATTGACCTTGGGAGGTCTAAATGGACACTGATGGTCACCTCGGGCAGAGGAGGACAAGGTTTGTGTTCCCAGCCCTTGGCTGCAGGACAGCTCCTGAAGGATGTGCTTTACTCCCTCAGCCCTCCCAAAATCAGTGGGAATGCTTTCAAAACCCCCGAGGGTGTGGGGGTAACTGGCTGCTCCTCAGCCTCCTCCACCCTTCCTCCACCCTTCCTCCACTTGTCCTCACGTCCCCACATGCTCTCACCAGGACAGGAGAATTCTGCCCTCTCTGAGATCTTGTGAGGAGGAGGAGGAGGAATTATAAACTGGGAGAAAGCTGAGGAATTCATTGCCACAACAGCAACACAGACCAAGGTTAACTCCTGCTCAGTCCTGATCACAGCAATGTAAGGATCTGTTATTAATCCCTTTTAGGACAGTTCTTGGAGTGCCTGAAGAGCTGTTTGAAAGGCAGGGGGAAACTGGGGGATTTGGCTGGCCAAAATTCCCTTTGCTGGCAGGAGCCTCTGAACATCAGTTGAGTGATTGTCTATGGCAATTCCTCACATTAAAAAAGAAAAAAAAGAGAAGGAAGAAAAAGAAAGGGAGAACGAAAACCCTGAACTTTCTGAGCTGCAGCAGATAATAAAACCAGCTCAGTGTTAATCGCAAACAACTGATCCGTTTCCAGCCAGAAGTAAAAGTCAAGCCAGAAGGCAACTATTTCATTGAAATGCTCCACTGGATTTACACATCAAAACTGCCTTTTTTATTCCTGATTTTATTAATCCTCTTCTATTCTGTTTCTTGGAGCTCTTTTATTACCTGTAGAATAAGCTGGAGGCTGCTGTTCCTGCCCTGTTTATGCACAGATAACAAAACATGGGCTGCATCCACAGGAACTTTTGTGTGCAGTGTTTCCCAGCTGACCTGGCTGGACTCAGTCCCCCTCCCTGGAGCCATTGGATTTCTGTGGCTTTGCGAAAGAGGTGCCAGATTTGTGGGGTTTTTATGATGGAGATCTCCTTTGAGCTGAAACTGCACGGAAAGAGCCCAGTTGTGACCCTGTGGGGCTCAGAGCAGCTGCCAGGTTAAACAAATGTGGTCTGAGCCCAGGAGATGCCCAAATGTCTTTGGTGCACTGCAGGATGTTTGCAGTCAATCCGTGGTGCTGCTTTAGGTGAAAGCAAGTTCTTATCAGTTTACACGGGGGGATCCAAATGCCCAGACAAGCTACTAATTCCTTCCAGCTTGGATTGCAGCCTGAGACAGGAGAGCTGAGAGGCCACTGCACTTCTGGTAGCAGAGAACACAAACTCCAACTCTCCTGCACGGACAGTGCTACTGCACATAATGCCCTAAAACGCAAATTCACATGAGGCGGCCAGACACATTTACTACAGTGATTACCAAGTGCAGCCTGGGTGTTCGGGAAGCATTTCCCAGCTTTTGATGCTGCAGCTGCAGTGCTAAAGGTAAGCAGGCAGCTGAGGCAGGGCAGCTTTCCTGTCAGATCCGAGGGGAGCAGCCTGACAGGAGTGTTTGCCTCTGAACTCACTCTGGATGGAAGCTTTCAGGAGAATATCGATCGCCAGGAAACGCCCTGTGAGCAGAGCTGTGAATGATCATGATTGCAGAAATCACGCTACAGGTTTGTTCTTGAAAGCAACACCACCCCAAAACAAGGCACAAAAAATGCCCAAACAAACAAGCAAAACCCCCAAACCCCGCAACAAACAGAAACAAAGCCTGATGAGAACAGCCTCAACTGGTTGTCCTCCCCTCTCTCAGTCATTAAGGATGATAATTAGCTAAAAGCTATTTAGCACTTTGACATGCTTGTGACATGTGCATTAGATACTAAATAGGGGCTTTTTATTCAAGGATCAAACAGACTTTGCAATAATAATTTATGTTTATGGGTAATACGGCTGCTAAGCCAAATTCGCACTGAAGGACGATTTAATGCTCCGATGCAGGAAATGGAATCAAGTCAAAGCAAAATCAAGAGGAATGCTGAGAATCATGCTGGACATCCCAAAGCATCAATAACTCCCAAGCCTTAATTCCCTGGATGCTCCTGCCAGTATAAATAGGAGTTCCCAGGGCTCTTCTGCTGTGTGTTTGCAGCACAGCAGACACAGGAAAGCAGCTCCCAGGAGCAGGGCAATAAGAGCTGCTTGTACCAAGGGTGGATTCCAGGCTGGGACACCCCTGAAGCACCTGGCACAGCTTCCCACAGAGCAGGTGGGAAAGAGAGAAGCAGTCCAGGAGAGAGAGGGGAGGGCAACATCTCTGTCTGTGTGCCTGCCCACAGGAAACTGGGATGAGGTTTCATTGCACATTGCTATTTAAATAACTTTGCATGTAATTATGTAAATAATTATGCACCTGATACAAATGTCCTATTTAAATAATAATAGCTTTTACTTACAGTGGTACTCAGATGAATGTAAACTAGGGAAATCCGCCTCAAATATTCTCCTTGTACATCTCCTGCCCAGCCTTCCCTGTACAACATTTGTTCTTCAGCCAAACTCAGATATGGTTGGACAACAGGAGATAAAGACACTTCCATCTCTAACTATCCATTCCAGATCAGGAGCCTGGGCCTTGTCCTTTGCAGCTGTGCCCTGTCAGCTGTGGGTCATGAACCATGAAGTGAATCCAAGGAAGTATCAGTGGTCAAATTATATATGGCGAGCTGACAGAGACTGGATAAAAATACTCTCTCTTGTGTCTGAAAATCTCTTTTGGGTGCCCTGTTCCTGGCTTGAATCACATCCCAGCAATCTCACTTGCATTTGTTCAACTTGTGAAAAACTCTCTGCCTCATTTACATCCATTGTCAGTCTGCCTTCGAGGCGGGCTGGAACTGGAATGATGGGCAACTGCATTAGTGGGAACTGCACCAAATCCTGTGCTTGCTTTCACTCTGCATTTCCCTCACTCGAGCTATAATTTAATTTCATGATCATTAAATGCATTTCATTTTCCAATTAATTAGCCCCGCTGTTTTCTAAGGCCAGTCCATTCCTGCTTCTCATCCACAGGGGCGCACGTGGGGGATGTGCCACTGCTATTTCTCCTGTGGAAGTGGGAACAGAGCTAATCCTGCCTTTTCTTAGCAGGGAGTGGGCCCCAGCCTACCTGCCAGCTTCCTCGAAGGAGCACAGTCAGGAGCTGAAGTTTTCTATTCTCACATCTATTACTGTACCAGGAATGTACTCCATGGTGACACCTGGTTTTTCAGCCTTCTGGAGAAACTGAATTAATGATTCTTTTCGTTGTCTGTCACATCGTCTCCACAGGATGCTCTGTGAGAGCCTTAAACCTGATTAAATATACAGTACACTTCCTCCAATGTATTTTGGGGGTGTGAAGAAAGGAGTAGGTAATTTAAGGCTAGCAGGGATGTACTTGCTGAGAGGTGAGTTTGCCTAGCAATAAAATCTGTGTTCACTCCTGGTGTGTTAGCACAAACTGAGGACACAAACTCGAGTTTGTTAGCACAACTCAACCTCTTCAGCCAAGTTCCTCATACAGATTGAACAGTGTGCAGAATAAATTGCAGGATTTGTGCATAAAACAGATTCCAATTTGCAAGAGCCATGTTTAATTTACTTGGGGAGTGCTTGTCTAATGCAGACAGAGCACCAGCCCTCTGTCCAGCAAATATTCCAGGTAAATGCCCTAACCAGCAAAGGAGAGCCAGGCCTTGTGGGGCTGATCAGAGGGAATCCAGGCTCTCTGAGCATGTCAGAGAGAAGGGGAAATGTGGGAGTTCAGGGAATGGCTTGTTCAGCTGAGTGCAGACTCTGTATTTTGGATGAATTAGGTTATTGGTTCACCTGTTTCTGTTGTGCACGGAAGGAAGCGTGGCTTGATGTGGTTTTAGCAGAAGCCATAAATAAGCAGAAATTAGAGAAGAAATCTGTTTTTTGTGGTGTTTTGTGAAGCAGAGGCTGGAGGAGGTGAGTGAAGAGGTCCCTGGTGCACACACTGCCAGCACAGCTCCAGCAGGGTTCTGGGCTGATCCTTCTGCTACCAGAGGAGCTTTTGGGCACCTCCCTCCCTGGAAAACAAGCAGTGCCATGGCTGGTGCTTTAGGTGACTCTGAGTCCTGCTCCTATTAGAAATCTTATATAATTTAACAACAACACTTGTTTTTCCTGTGACAGCTACTGGATTGTTTGCAAAGTCAAAAATATTCTCTACTGACATGACAGAGTTTCCTTGAAATGATTTCTCCAGTGTTTGATACCTTGCTTCCATTCAGGGTAAAATGACAGAGGGGTTTGTGAGTGCAGGGATGGGGAGATGAACAGGGCTCTTCCTGTAACCTGCAATCCCACAGGAATTCAGAGCCCTCCACACCTCCACATTTCACAGCTGCCTCTGGCAGGGGGGAACTCAGCCCCTGAGTTATTGCTGCCAGCATCTACACTCAGCCACAGAACTAGCTCACAGAAAAGCCATTTTCCCTTTCTTTCTAGACTATATTTATGTTGTTTCCTCTCCCACAGCTCTGACCCACAGGTGTACTTCTCTCAATTTTCCTGTTTTCTCCCACACTGACATTCCCCCTCCTTCCCCCAGTTCTTCAGGCACTGAGAGCATTATCTGTATCTGCAGCCTGTCACTTGTCTGGCTGATCCATATCCCACACAAACTTTTCTGCTGATTTGCCCTGCTTCAGTGCATCTTTCAGCACTCCCTCCTCTTCCTTTGACACCAAGGCTTTGTTTTTTGGGTTATTTTCCATACTAAGCCTGGCATATTGGAAGCTTTGTGCCTCCCGCAGGGTGCCAGACATCTGCACCTTCATCTTGCCCGTCCTTCAAAATCTGTGTTGTCACCTTAACTCTTCCCCCACGAATCTCCTTTTGGAGCAGCCAGAACTGGGGATGCTTTTGGGCAGCCCTGCAGGGAGCAGAGGGGGGGGACACTGAGCCCACTCCCCCTGCCCAAACAGGGCTGCTACAGTGCCCTCCCCACCCCTGTGCCTCAAATCATTCACACTGAGAAAATCCTAACATGTAGTGCAGGACAGCATTCCTGAGAGCAGGATGTCTCACCCTACAGGCTCACAGGAATTGGGTGCTGCACCTGAACTAGGATAGTCCCAAGTTTCTCTGGCCTGGAGAGGAAGATTCCAGGCTCCACACACAAATGCAGTAACTTGCCTTACCCTCTTTGGTACAAAAGCTGCTCTGCAGAACTTAAGTATCTCAGTAGAACATCCTGGGATGGAACAGAAAGGGACCTTTACGGGCATTTAGTCACTGGAAGCTCTCTGATGCTCTTCTGGGATCAGGGTAACCCATCAGACTGATCGGCAGGAGAAATAACAACTCATCCCTCATCCCTAGAGTGCAGCAAGAAGGAAACTGCCCTCAAATCCTATGGAGCTATTTCCTGCAAACTGTGCTTTAGACTTTGATTGTCGAGGAATGCACAGCAAGTGACACCAGTACATTCTAATTCCCACCACCCTGTGTGCCCCTGGGAATGTCCCAGCCCATTAATGTCAGACTGCGTTTGTCCTTGCCTGCTGTGGCTGCCCAAATCTCACACTGGGCCAGCCCCGCACAACAACCTCACTCATTGGTTTAAAGGATAGATTTTTCTTCTGCCTCTTTTTTTTTTTTTTTAATGGGAAAGAAATAAAGCTCTGTTGATTAAAGCAGGACAAGCTGAAAGACATGAAGTGACGTCCCTAGTCAGGCAGGAGCTGGAAGGTCAGAAAGGAAAGGCTGTTTGCTCCTGTGGGATACACGTGGGGCTCTCTGGGGGTGTCAGTGGCTCCATGCAGCCCTGGGCTGCTGCACCTTTGTTGTGACCTCTGCATTCACGAGCCCCTGGCCCAGGCTTTGGTTTTAGTGGAAGTGGAATCAGAGAGGCTGACAGATTTCAGGGAACAAGGCTCTGTGGAGCTCTGCCTCCCCATGCCCAGTACCTGCTTGAGGATTTCTGCCGCCGTCTCGTGCGAGCAGTCGAATATCACGTAGAACTCCTTGCCCTTCTTCATTTCCTTCAGCAGAGGCCTGGCATCCTTGTTCCCAGAGGGCAGCTGGCGGATTTTGATTTTAATGTTGTATCTGGAAGGGGCTTTGATGAGCTCCTGCAGGCGAATGAGACCTGAAGAATGACAGACAAGAATGACACAATCACCAGCCTGTGCCATGAGGATTTACTGTCAGTTAAACAGGGTCTCTCACACTCCACACTCCCTAAGGATAATTCCTAGTTCCATATTTGCCTGCTTCCTAGCTAATATTATTAAAGCTTTTCATTCCCATGTTTATATTTGGCTTCAGCATCTAAATATTTTGGAAGGTGTTTTTAACTGGTTGACTACAGGATATGTTTGCATTGATGTAATACAATATAAACGTTTTGTAGTATGTTTAAATTGAGATGTAAAAAGCAAATAAGGCTTCTTCCCTTGCAGCTCATTATTATTCCAATACCAAACAGCAAGAAGATAAAATGGAAGAAACCTCCTCCTAACTTTCCTGCCCGGTGTCACTCAGCAGCTGTGAGTTCTTATAGAATCTTTTGGGATGCAGCTCTGTGTTGTCAAACACAGGTGATTTCTCAGACTCGGTGTTCAGCTGGCACAGCTTTACACGCCTTAGCTGAAGTCAGTGGAGCTCAGCCAGAGCCTTGTCCAAGTATTTGAACACAGTGCAGTTCCACTGGCTAATTCAGCACTCCTGTGTAATTTGCACTGCCTCCAAAACTGAGGGAAGATAGTTATGAGCTCTTTGAGGTGTGTGATTACAGCCTCTCATTATCCACAAATGCAATTCGCCCACAAAAAATTCCTGATCTCCTGCTGAGGGAGGTAAAAGGCTGCCTTAAAAATACGCATATATAGAGAGAGAACACAGGCAAGGAGCACTTCTTGAACAAAAATCAAACAAATTATTAAAATGAAGGAGCTCCTGCCTCTCCTGCTGGGAGTGGGGATAATATTTGTGTGGGGAGTGAATGCCTCTGGTTGAGTGGCACATCTAAGGCAAGACAGAGCTCCCTCTTCCCTCCGAGGTTCGAGGGCTGTTGGCTTTCACTCAGGTGCTGGCACTGTGCTTGGGGAAAAGCTGCTCTGCCCCCACGGCAGGGCCAGGCCTGCTCCTCTCAGGTTTTCAAGTACCAACAATCAATAGGGAATATGAAACATGATGAGCATTCAGCTGGAAATGCTGCATGCACTGGGAGCTGGGCCTGGCCAGGAGCCAGCCGAGGAACAGGAAACCACTGGAGCTGATTCTGATGGGAATGGGCTCCCAGCACTCTCTGACCAAGGGGTTGGTGTTACCTGGCTGGAAAGTGCAGCCCAGGGGTACCCAGGGCTCACTCCTGGCTGGACTGCCTGGGCCAGCAGCTCCAGGAGGGAAAACTGAGATCTGGGAGGAGGGGTCTGGCATTTAGGGAAGCCTTCATCTCATCCACACCTTGCACTGAGAACTGGTGTTTGTCTTCCAGCAAGTGTGATGAAAAGCAAAAAAAATATAAAGGATTTGCCAACACACCTCCCTCTCCTTTTTGGGGGAAGAAATTACTGTGTGCCTTAAAATATCTCCTTTGGTCACATCAGACTGGGACTTTGTGCCTCCCAACGCTTCCTGCTGCCACATGAAGTGCAGATGGAGCCCAGGTGTGGTGTCCTGGAGAAGCCAAAGCAGCAGTGGAAAGAACTGCAGCTATTCTTCTGGAGTACATGGCAAAGCCTGACCCCCTGAGCCCATCCAGTGCCACCCCCTGCCCTGGGCAGGGACACCTCCCATGAGCCCAGGGTGCTCCAAGCCCCATCCAACCTGGCCAAGATGTTTTTATTTCTTGTGGTTAATGATGTCGAACATTAGGGATGAGAAATAAAAGAGCTTGAGTTAACTGGCATCACTCTAACCCCAAATCCAAGGACTATTTATACTGATCAAAGTTGACATGTTTACTTTCCTGACTCTGAGTTAATAAGATGATTGATGATTAATTTACTTTGTATATACCTCTGCAAATTAAATCTCTTTAATATCAGGCATTTTTGTAGCTGAGCAGGTACACAGCACTTGGTGTTTTGGAATGCCAAATTGGTAATGGGATGGGCTGGAAAAGACCTCTCCTTGTTTCTATTCTGTCTAGAAGATTTACCTAGGAGCTACTGGAGAATGTCCAGTGGGGCCCACAGAGAGTATGAGGGGTCTGGAGCATCTCTCTTGTGAGGAGAAGCTGTGGGAGTTGAGCTTGGTCAGTGTGGGGAAGGGAAGGCTGAGAGGGGATCAGTCAATCCACACAAATGTCCCATCCATCCACACAAATGTCCCATCCATCCACACAAATGTCCCATCCATCCACACAGATGTCCCATCCATCCACACAGATGTCCCATCCATCCACACAAATGTCCCCAGGGCTGTCACAGGAGGGTGCCAGACTCTGCTCAGTGCTGCCAGTGACAGGATGAGGAGCAGTGGCCATGAACTGAAACACAACAAGTTCCACCTCAACCTGAGGAAGAACTTCTGTGCATGGAGGGGGCAGAGCCCTGGAACAGCTGCTCAGGGAGGGCCTGGAGTCTCCATCTCTGGAGACATCCCAAACCCACCTGGAGAGTTCTGTGTCACCTGCTCCAGGTGACCCTGACTTGGCAGGGGAGTTGGACTGGGTGATCTCCAGATTCTGGGATTCTGGGATTCTGGGATTCTGGGATCAGTTTGAAGCTGTGTTATGGGTTCCACAACCAGGAAGCAAAATGGGATTGACCATTCAAACCCCATGAGCTCCTTCCCAAGGTCTGGTGAAGTGAGCAGCTTTCTAACACCACGGCAGCAGCAGGGCAGGGGATTTTCCCCTGTAAGCCAGGAGAACTGCTGGGGGCAGGGCAGAGTGAGCTGCCCAGGGTGTGATGGACTCTGCCAGAAGCAGGGCCCCGCAGCACTCACCCGTGCTGTCCTCGTACACCACGGTGACAATCTTCCAGTTGTAGTAGAGCACGAGGTCCAGGACGGCCCTGCTGATGGCGGCGTAGTCGGGGTACAGGTTGATGTAGAAGGCGTCCCTGTTGTCCACGGTGGGGTGCTTCCAGCGGGTCTGGATGTGCGGCACCTCCAGGGCGTTGCAGATGGACTGCACGGCGCTGACCGACGAGCTGTGCGCCGGCCCGAACAGCGCCGCCACGCCCAGGGCCAGCTGGTCACACGCTGAGGCACACGAGGGACAGGGAGCTCAGTGGGCAAAAGCAAAGCATCTGGGATGCTCACTGAGCGCTTCTATCCTCCATCCATCCCCACCACCTCAAAGTGGGAACAGACCCTTCAGTGCCCTGCGCTGGGGACAAGGTGGGCATCAGGCACAGCTGGGACTCCATGGGCTGGGAGGGCTTTTCCAGCCCCAGTGATTCTGGTTTGATTGTGGCTCTGCAAATAGCTTTACTGATCAGCTTTATATCCCTGACCTTGCTTGCTGCAAATAAAACCTTCTCTGCTCGTTGTCTTGCAGATCTCATGGATTCCTGAACTGCCTTTCTCAGAATGGCTTTATCCCAGAGGAACCAGGAGCTCTCTGGCTGCCAAAGGAACGCCACAGGAAAGCAGTTCCACGGCAGAGTGTCAGGTAATACATCCCTGGAGCCACAGCAGGCTCTCCACAGATCCCCCTGGGACTGGCACCTTCCTGCCTGTGTGAGCTGCTCTAATTTCAGGCTGCTGCAGGAACACGAGCAGCAAAGGGCTCCACGCTTCACTGCTCTCCATAATTTGTGTTTCCAAAGCAGGAATGCCCAGGGCCCTCGGTAACGACACAGGGAAATAAAGAACCCACACACCTGACATTTTATACCCCTCCAAACCAGCCAAATACATCAACAGAGGTTTCCTTCTCCTTGTGCCCATAGCTCAGCCTGAAGAACCCTGCCTGGAGCTGTCTTTGCATTTTTCTTTCTCTCCCACGTCTTTGCAGGCTGACAGACAGGAGATGAAGTAATATCAGTTATTTCTGTCCATTGGTAAAATTTACTGCCAGTGTTTTTAACAAGGCTCCCCACTGGGACAAAGCCCTGCACTGAGCTGCAGGGCTGCTCTCCTTGTGAGGGTGGGAAATTTAGAAATTACTCTGATTGAGTGAAATATTAAACACACCAACTTCCCCAATGAGCTGAGATTCTTTAAGTTCATATTTAACTCTCTGACTGTAATAGAATATGACAGAAGATCAATTATTTTCTGTTTCCATTCTACAAATGAGTGTTTCACAGACAGCATGAAGTGCACAGGCTCTCCAGGTTTAATTCAGAAGCCTTTCTAAAGGATCACAGGTTTAATGTGTGAATTCCATAAATAACTTCAATAATTCATGATGAGAAGAAATTACTGCTGTCTGTGTGAGTTTCTTGCATGTAGATTGACAACTTCCTACATATTAAATGGAGAAGGCACTTTCACAACAGTCACAGAAGAGATTCTCACTCTACAGGGAATCTGAAATACTGTATCAACCTGGATTATACAGATTATAAATCCACCACACTTGAGATTCTATAGCATATAGCTCCAGCATATACCTGATAACTGAAAAAGAATGCAAAAAATGTCATTTAAAGCTCTTTTTGATGTTCTTTGAAATCATTCTCCTTTTGTCCACTCTTACTAATAAACTGAAGTGGCACAAGGAACATTTGGTGGTGTAGATGTTTGAAAGGTGACAGCTGACCAGCCTGGTTTCTGAAGTGAGGCATTTTTTATTTTTCAACCTTCTAGCAAATCCAGTTCCACGAAGTGGGCTGCTCTTTACAACATTTTATCAAACTTCAGGCTTGCTTCCTAGAGGCCAAGGAACACATGGAGCTTAAGGAAAGTTGTGACTTATTACCCCTCTCTGTTTTGGCCTGCAAGTCAATTACATGGGAGTAAATTGGGCCATCATTTTCCTTCTCAGGAAAAAAAAAAGAAGAGGCAAAAATTTTCCAAACCTGACCACTCCAATTCTTACAGTTGTTTATAACACAGGAACTTATTTCTGTCTCCAGGCCACTGAGCATTAATATTTCAGGGCAAGCAGGCTACTGGCCTCTGGTCTTTAAAGTGCAGTAGGAATAATTTACCAATAATGGGTATCCGTGCTAATTATGGGTTGTGACATCCCACTGTGCTTCATGTGAGTCCATGATAACTTTTCTGCAGAATTCCAGGTGGCTAATCTATGTTTTGGAAAGAAAAATGGCTTGGACTCGCCACCTGCCATCTGGGGCTCTTAGCATGCAGATAGGACATAGGGCTTTATTCAGAAAGCACATGACAGTCCAAGCCCAGCTTGATTCTCAGTTCAAACACCTCTGAAAGATTAATTTTATGTTACACGTGATGCAAGCAGAGCAGAAAAGGAGATGAGGCTGGGGAAAGGTATAAAGTACAAACCATGCATGGAACTGACACAGTAATTGAGATATTTACCTCTTCTTGAGGCTTCAAAACTATCGAAAAGGTTAATTCTCTGGATGTCATAGGTTAATGTGGTATTAGGCATCAGTGTTCTGTTTCTATTAATGTTGGTGACAGCAAACTTGAACGCCAATTCTTCAATATTAACAGGTTCATTTTCCACAGTTTCGAATATCCCTCCTGTTGGAACAGAGATAAATGAGAAGGATTATTCACCTCTTAATGGCTGCACAGAAAGAGGGAAAAATAAATTATGAGCCGTAATTTCTGAGTGTTCATCTAGGAAAACCTGATGGCTGTTCAAAGCACTACAGCCAGAGCACAGTGCATCATTAGTTTTTATCTGCTGTGGCACTGGGGTAACTCAATGTTATCAATGTTGCTCCACAAACATCTGGGGCAGATGTGTGTTTATTGTCCAGCCTTTTCAGAGGAACACGTTAAATTGCTTGTGAAAACTTCTACACAGCTCCTTTCTAAGGAAAGTAGGGATAGACATGGGTCTTGTTCTCCCTGCTCCAGTCTCATCTACCTTTGGAGAGGGAACTTGGACGTGTGGATGTTTTCTGAAGTGTTTCTGGCGGTCCAGGATCCACTGAGGAGCTTGAGAGCAAACAGACTGAGAGTCTCCCCTCGAGCTCTGGGTTCCCTCTGCTTTCTCACAAACCTCAGGCAGCGTTGTTGGTCATTCCTCACTTTGCTTTTGAGGGGAATACTTTTGCTTTTCCCAAGAAAAAGGAGCTGAACCTGTGGGCACAGCAGGTGGCTGAGCTTCCCAAAAAGAAAGCGAGCAAGCTTTCCTGAAGAGGACTGTAAAAACCCCAAATTTTGGAAGTGTAATGATCTTCCCTGGAGTGTATCCTGGCATAGGGAAGGTGCCTCAAGGCCACAGCCTGTCCCAGTAGACTGGGATGTCCACACCCTCCAGCCTCTAGAGACCTTATTATGCCAACAGCACATTCCCACTGTCCAGGGGCAGTGGGATTTGAGGAATGCACACCAAACACAGCTAATGTTAAAAAATAGCTCCTCTAAACAGCAATCTCCAGCTTCAGTGCTTGATTTTGCAAGTATAATTTACTCATTTAGTGCAAGTCACTAGAGAATACTTTGGATTTCTCACTTACATATTTCCCCATTTCCCCATGTTAAATTTGAGGCTCCTCTTTTTGCAGTTTCTGGCCATCTGAATGCATTCAGCTCATGAGCTGCAACCTCCTTCACTTTTGATGTCACCCATGTAGAAACAGTGCAGTCATTAGCTGACCATCAGAAATGGGGACACACTGGAATCAAAACCTGGTTTGAATTTTAATCCAGCAATGAAGACCCTGGAGTCTGGTAACATTACCCCAGTCTGGTAATGTTATCCCTGGCTCCTCTGGAATAAACAGCATTGTTTTATCTCCTGAACCCACACATGGCAATGCCTTGACATGGCTTAAACAATCTGCCAACTTCAGCAATTTTCTTGTACACTCCATGGATTTCTCATGTGCAATGTGCAGGTATCAGAACCTTAGAGACTTCTTCCCTCCTCCTCAGAAAACATCCAAGTGGTTACAAAGGAGTGTGATACACAAAAACAGCCAAAAAAGAAGCCTAAGTGCAATATTTGGAACAAAACATCAAGTGGAATGCTAAAAATCAGCAGGATTTTCCAGAGCTGCAAACTTCAGATCACCTGAAGGGGAAAAAATCTAAAGACTGTCCTTTCAAATCCAATCTTGTATTTCCTCATCCCAGCTATGATCCCAGCAAGTTTAGTGGTTAAATTCAATTATTTTTCCCTCATTTCACCCAAGGAAGACAATTCTTTTCAGTCAGCTGCAATGCCAGCGTGGGCTTGGGCCAGAAAGGTTCCAGTGCTGAGTTTTCCTTGAATCCCTGCTGGAAGCAGCAGAGCATTGCTCCGTCAGGGAGGGTGGATGTCACGGGTACAAGGGACAGCCTGAGATATAACCTGGAAATAAGGGTGTCCACAATCCCTCCCCACTTCCAATAGGATGGGTATTTTGCCATTTGATCCTGGCAAAAAAACCCTCCACCTCAGAAATGATTACTGTGCATTCCATCACTTTCTGCCTTTTTCTTTTCAAAATTAATTAAAGCTACTTCATCCAACCACCCTTGAGGCAACCTTCATACCTGGATGTACACCAGCACTTCCTCATTCTAGGGCCAGAACTATTTCCATCCCTCTAATCAACTGCCTATTAAATGAAGATTAATTTAATTAATGATGTATAACCAGGAACTATTTATACTTCATTAGCAGAATTCTGCAGGATTTTTCCTTTTGGAAAAGAGTGCAAGCTCAGTGGGCAGCAGGAAGGCAGGGAGGGAAAGGAGGAGAGATGGAAGGAGGGGAAGTTTTCTGTGGATGCATTTTCCAAACAAATCCAAACCCTGCACGATCAGCACACTTCCATGTTCCTTTTGCAAACATGAACGGAGCAGGAGAGCACTCACAGGAGCTCTGATTGCGGGCTTTGTTTGCTGGTGAGATGCCCTGGAGAAAACATGGACTCATGGAATAGTTTGGCTTGGAGGGGGCCATGAGTCCCATGCCCAGCCATGGACAGAGCCCATGAGGCGTTTGTGGAGGCAATAATTCCTTACTGTGACCGAGCTGGCAGATATTGCATTAAAAAGGCTTGGCCTGTACCTATCTGAGCTTGATTCTTCTGTTCAGGCCTATTCAACTGCTGAAAAGGACTGGAATGACTCGATAAATCTGCATAACAAACAAGCTGTGCTGTAGCATTTTCATCCATACATCCCTAATGAAATCCAGCAATTCCACAAATAGTCTCTTCTTCTTCTGCTGATGACTGACAGCCAAGCTCAGAATTTATTGTAAGGTCCAGGGTAAAAGAAAAATAGCAGAGTAAGTGACAAGTTTGATGAAGACCCAGTTTGTCAGATGATTCAATTAAATAAAGTAATTACTGTACAGCATTTTAAAAACAAATTAACCTCAGCATTATACAAGGGAAAGAAGGAAAGAAGGAAGAAGAAATCACTGTTAACTCAAGACATAAATGATGTTCCAGGAATGAAGCTGTTATTGCTGAGTGTGAAAACAAGCCCCGGCTTTCATGTTGGGCTGCTGGTAGCACTTAGGTGGGAAAAATGGTGAATTTTGGAGTCCTCACTCTCAGTTCCCTCCTCCCTCAGTCAGAGAATGAGTTCTCCACAGCAAACCAAAGGCTGCTGCGTCCTGGTCAGTGGCAGACCTGACTTTTCACTTACAGCACATCATTTGTAACATGATTTCTTCAAGGATGAAAGAAAAAACCAGTATCTGCCCCTCCTTGGAATTTAGCAGTGGAAGGTGAGAGGGAATGACAGCCTGGGTACAGCTGCTCTGCCAAAAGGGGCTGAGCCATGTGAGTCAAAGTGACAGACAGGGCAAAGCATCAGCTCCATTCACTCTCTGAGCACAAAAATCCCCACAGCAAGGAAAATGTCACAACTACACTGCACACTTCAGCAGGCACACCTGCAAAAGCTCCTCCAGTTCTCCCAGGCAAGCAAATGTTTCCATTTCAAGAGGTCATCAGGGACTGAGGGAGTTTCAGTAAAGGTCAGGGCTGAATCCATTCCCAAAGGGGGATTTTACAGCTCCTGACTCTTTCTAGCTGAGGATAAACCCCTGTTTCTGCATGGTTGATGCCCATATTTCCCGTTCTGGCTCAGAGGAGGAATTTTCCCGGGCTGAGTGTCAACTGGGGAAGTGCTGGGACACGGAATGACACATGGAAGCAGCGATGTGGAAGCACAGGGCTGCTGGATGCTGCTCCATCCTGAGCTGGGAGCCACCGACAGCTCCCACAGGCAGCCCAGTGCCAGGACAGACAGGTGCTTTGCTAGCAGGGCTTCCACAAACACCTGAACATCTATTTCCTGCAGGATTCCTGCTCCCAGAAGCCTCCCCTCCTTTCACAGGGAACCCCAGGAGGTCCATGAGAACACATTAAAACCCACCTGTCAGTCACTGAAGGGAAAGGAGAGCTAAAATCCTAACGACTGTGAGCTCTGTGCTGCTGCTTTCCCCAGAGAGAAGCTGCTGCTGGTGCCAGGTTCATGTAGGGGATTCACGAAGCCAAATGAGCACAGGGCTTGCCCTCGGGCTCTTTGATAGGGATATGGATTCCATAGGGGTCTGGATCACACGCACTCAGTGGGGCTGGGGGCAGACTGGAGGCTCAAAGAGGAGCAGGGCACAGCAGAACAGTGCTGAGGAGGATCCTTTTCTGCAGATAATTCCCTCTGACAGACTTCCACTGGCACTGAAACACCTGCCACTGGGAACCCCCTCCAAGCATATTTTCCCATCCTTATCTCTTAGCAAAGGACAGATTCTTCTGTGCCATGTGGTGTCCAGCTGGGAGCCTGTACCTGTGGACTCACCAAATAATCACAGAAGTTATTGCTCACAGTTTAGCAGCATCTTCCTTTGCAAAGTTACCTCTCTGACGGTGTAAGGTCATCCAGGAATTGGCTGTTACCTCTAATTTAGACAGGACCCATAAGCTACTCTGCTGTGTGGGTGCGCACTAGAAGTGTGTCAGGAAGAATGGTGAACAACCCCAGCCCTGTAACAAGCAGTAACTGCAATTTGCATTTGCACATGCTGCAGGCTGCAGGGGGTTTGCTCCCCGAGGTTCTCCTGGAGCTGGAGCACAGGACCATGTTTGGCTGGCAGAAGGCACCCTGAGCCCACCAGCATTCGGTGCAGTGGCTGAGCCTGCGCAGCCCGCGGAGTGAGGAGCTGTTATCACCCTCATTTTACACACAGTGGAGCTGAGGGCCACGTTCCCACCACCATTCCCCATCCAATCTGTTCAAAAGCTGCTTTGGAAACCTTCCATGCACTGTGCTCTGTTCCAGCCTATTCCCACCTTCTCCAAGCCCCTGGCCTACCTTGGCATCCCTCATCCCTGAGTTCTCCGGGCTGGGTCCTGGCCAGCCCGCCCCAGCTCTCCTCGTGCTCCACCCTGCCACATGTCACTGCCACTGCCCTGCCCCTGCCAGCTCCAGGACATCTCCCCTCTGTCACTCACCACTCGTCCGGGGGCTCCTGCTTTCGGGGTGCACTCAAACAAAACTCCAGGGCCCTGCCCTTGCCCTCCCTGCACGTTCCCCTCCTTGTTTTCAGCCATCAGAATCCCGAAGGAAACACGGTGAGCATGGAAAGGCAAAACCCCGCTCTGGAACCCCCCTGGATTTCTGCCTCCCGTACCCCAAATAACTCTGCAGGTGGTTGCTGCCTGTCCCTGTAGATGGCAAGCTTCTCGAGACTGTAAGATATTTGAAGAGTAATTTTTTAAACGTAATAAATGCAGGGTTGGCTCTGTGGTTGGGGGGATGGTTTAATTCTCCTTTCTGCGGCTGTGGGGAGCTGAAACCTGGGACAGGCTCAGGAGGGGATGAGCCCCAAGTGCCAAACTCAGGAAGTGGGATTTTTTAAAGAAGGTTAGGCTTATTTATAGCAAGGTCACTGCCTGTTTGTCAAATTTGGTATCTCCTCTGTTGCAAACTGCCTATCCAAAGTCCAGCTCTGTGTTCTGGACATGGTTTTATTCCAGCTGCTTTTGTGAAGGTTTTGCTCCCTTCAGCTGTAACAAGGCTGCTCAAATTTTGCTTGTTTTTTTTTGCTGAACTCTCAGAGGGACTCAGCCTGTTTGCCCTTTTCATGCAGCATGGGTGGTGCTGGAACAGCAGTGCTAGAAATCCCGCTTTGGGCTCAGACACGTGCAAGGTGTGCTGCAGCCCCTCACAAGGGGCTGAACCCATCACCCAGCACAGAGAACACAAAAAAAGGGACAAATAAAAATGGCAAAGTATTCCTCCACACAAAATATCCCCTGTGAGAGCCAGGGCAGGATTTTATAATTATATGCACTCCAGAAAGGTGCATTCAACCCTGATTCAATCCTTTGGAAAGCAGAGGGATAAAAATACATGTGTGTATGTATATATAGAAAAAGTTGAGCTTATTAAGATACCAGGATCTGCCTTTTCCAATGGGAATTATTTCACTTCAGCTCACAAGTGGAGATATTTCCCCAAGGCACAATTGGCATGATTCGTGTTACAGAACTTCTAAGTAATGAACTTTTTCATCTTTACTAACAGCGAAAAAATCTGGATGACCTGATTTAGGTATCTCTTGCAACACCAGGCAGGAACTAAAGCATCGTTTTCGAGGTGCAAGCTCTCGATCTGATAGGAAGTTTTAAAACTGTTGTTTTTCTCCTTTATATTTTATATTTCCCTCTTCCTGCACTATGCCATGGGCTGTGGGCTGTTCCAAACGTTTCTCCCGATTCCAGCAGGCACATGGCTGAGCATTCCTCCCACCATGCTGTAACAACTTAAATAGTCTCTCTGGAAAAGAAACTTACTTTCTCCTGTCTTTTTAAGTCTTTCAGAGCCCTGCTCCATGGGTCTGCTTTTCCTGAGGGTCTGAATGAGAGGATTTCCCTCTGAGACACCCAGACATCCTGACACATTCACTGCTGATCATGTGCAGCACTACAGGGTGCTGCTGGCAATGGAGGGGCAACAGGAAAGCAGAGGGGAAGGAACAATCACAGGAAAAAAAAATTTACAAAAAAATCAATGCTTATATTGTGGAATAAAGGAAGGGGAAAAGAATTTGACAGAAATAAAAAGCGGAGTGCAAAGCAAGCTGGTGGGATGAAAACTGAAAGACTGATGGCACTGAGCTGCAGGCATTGCTGGAATTTTTGGTTACTGCTTTTATCTGAGTCCATCTCAGAAGTGTTCAGCTGCTTACAAATATAGTGAGATTTTTTGGGCAGATACAAAGCAATTGTACCTTACACTTGAGGAAACCTCCAACCAAACGAAGCCGTAGAGATCCCTAAAACAACAGCAAGGGAAATGGAGCTCACAGGGGGTTTTGCCACTGCTTTGACACAGACACCTGGTTAAAACAGGAGGATCTGTACAAAAACTGCTTTGCACTGTCCTTTGCAGTGGCTGAGGAGGCGACACTCACAGAGAGCAGCAATAAATACAGGTTTATCTGCACTCTGACAGCAGGTGACCCTTAGAAACATTCACTCAACACAGCCCTGGAAAGCTACTCCAGAGAGCAACCCTGAGGGGAGAGAAGGCTCCGCCACAGAGCAGTTGGGAGTTTGCATTTCCAATGGAACTGCTTCAGGATGAGCCATTTTTCTCCAGCTGTCAGCCAGGAATAGAAAGACATTTCAAAATCCAAGACAATGCTTTGAAATGAGCGCTCTTTAGCAAACAACATTTTTGTGCATAAATGTCAGGGTTACATCTTGAAAAATGACACAGTCTGTCTTTTCCTGAGTGCCCATTAAGCACTATTATCTCTAAGATGCTTAAGGTCTTTATCAAAGCTGAAGAAATCCGAGTTTATCCTGAAAAAGCATGGATAAATCAGATCACAGACTGTCCCAAAGTACATCCCTTCCAGAGAGGAGGTGCTGGAAGAAGGTTAAAGTTGCCATTTTAAGCTCTAACTTTAGTCTTTGGCTGCTGTCTGTCTGAACTCCAGCTGCTCCAGCTGCCCTGAAGGCAGAGCTGCCTGTCCAGCCAGGAGTTTGGACATGGGGGTGCCTGGAAGCCCCAGAGCTGCAGCAGATCCCCCATTTGGAAACTGCTGTGCACCCTTTGCACTTTGAGCCATGCAAAAATCGTGTCCTGATCAAGAGTTCAAACATTAAGGATCCAAAATGACAGCAGCTCTTGCTGTCACACCCTCTGCACGAGGCCATGGGCAATTCTGGCTTTGCCTTCCATCCCAAATGCAACAAGTGCTGATGGCAGATTTCTCTGAGGCTGGAGTTGCTCCTCTCACTCTGGAGAAAAGGCTTAAAATCATTCAGCTAAGCTGCAGAGGACTTTGCCTGGCATTGTCCCCATCCTTCCTTCTCCCCAGATCGTGTCAGGCCTGGCATTAAGGAAGGTTAAACCTGAAGTTTAAAAATAAAAACTACAAAAAGACATTAGTGATCTGATTGATTTTCATTATAAGCAATAAATCCCCCCCTTAGCTTTTCCTGGCATGGAGGAAGGATATAAACCCAAATGCTACCAGGTTTCCCACTGGATCCACGATTTTGATGCTCCAGACACACATTTGGTGTTTCGGGGACATTAGGAAATGTGCAGGTTTTGCTCAGGATTTTCTTTAAACGTTACAGCATCATATTTTCCCCATGCTGCTGCATCATTATTCTGCCTCCCTTTTAGTGCCATTAATACAGTTTCATCCTTAATTCCTCAGGTATCAGGAAGGAGCAGAGAGAAAATGGGCAGCCATTCTCCTAACCAGGGCATTATTTACCTTGCAGCCTCAGCAGCAGCTGTTTTAAAGAAAATCAAGGTACATTTTCAGTCCTGGTAAGTGTAAGGTCTAAGGAGCTCATCTGCTCTTAAGGGTGGGGGGTGCAGCTTTTCCAACAGATCCACTCTTATGAGTGATGTTTAATCAGCACCTGTGCTTTGAGCTGCCACATCTCCTCATCATAATGATGGTTGGCTCTTGAACAGACACTTAGTGGAGGTGCCTGCAGTTTAAAGCTTTCTTGGTAATTGTCAATCTGGAACATTTCTAATCCTCAATCTACTGAGGGCCATTTGAGTCTGAAGAATGCCTTATTCAATGTCTACATTTGCAAATATTAAAGCACCAAGTGTAAACAAAACACTGCTGCACCTGATGACAACTGCACATCAAGTGCTAAATTATACAGCTCCAAGAGAAAGATGGAATGGGAACCCAAACAACTCTAGGAACACTTTCTCCTTGTAATGCTTCCCTCCAAAAAGAACTTAGAATGCCCTTCACCACAAATCACGTTCAGATTGAGGCATTCCACTGCAGCAGCTTCACTGGGAACAGCTTTATCAGGAATTATCAGCACTAATTAGAGATGGTAGTTATAGTTATTACATTTATTATATTAAAAGTCTTCTTAGTTGTGATTATTACACTTATGGATAGGGAAGTTAGATATGTACTCTGAAAAAAATGGCAGGAAAATCCTGGATAATTTTACTCAGAGGTTAAAACTGTGTTTAAAAAATTAATTAAAAAATTAAAGAAAGAAAAAGAGAATTATCTGAAAAACTGATACAACATCTCCAGGCCCACAAGGTGAATATCTGAGTTACTAAATTGTTACTCATCTTTTTAAAATATGAAAGTTTATGCTACTGGGCATAAATATTGTAGGGGTTCTTTTAGCCTCATAACTTCATTGTAAGAAATAAATTTCCATCAAAAGTCCATAAAATAGCCTTGCCACAAAGAGGAAACTGTAATAAGTACCATGTGTAAAGATGGCTTCAATTAAATTAAATATTTCCATAACTGATGAATCAAAATGGCCACAATGGCCATCATTTCAATGTGTTACTCAATTACCACCAACCTCCTGATTGAACAACTTCAATTTCAAAACAAAATTAAAAATGCAGCTGATATTTTTCCTTGCTCAGTTTTCCTCTGTGTGTGTCAGAATTCCTGCTCAGGGTATTCCGTGATCCTGTGACTCCACATTTGAACAGGTTTATGTTTTTTGGCAGAACTGACTGGGCTCACTTCTGGGGTAAGGGCATGGAACTGAGCTGTTTGTTTCTGCTGGGAGATCACTGGAGATCCTCTGCTGCTCCTGCCTGGCCTGAAGCTTTCTGAAATCCAGATCCTAGAGCAGCAGTAAATGCTGGCCGGGGAGCTCAGACAAGAGGGAGATGCTCCAGTGGGGCAGGGAAACAGCCCCAGCCCTGCTCCCACCCTGTGTTTTCTGAGACACACAACATGGAAAAATGGTCAAATTAACCACTGCAATCCATTCCCCATGTAAATGAAACGCTGTGCACATGACTCTTGTGGTGATTATGGCTCACTACGTGACATATGTCTAATGATTTAGATTGGCTGCTGTGGAGAGGGATTTAATTTAAGGCACTTATGGCATTGGGCTCAAATTATTTGCAAGAGTTGATTGAAGCTTATGTTTTACCCTGCAGCTTGTGCTCAGCTGAGGATCATCTGCTGCCTGCATTCCATTTGTCTCCTGCAGGATCTCAGCTGTGGGCTCCTGCCACACTTCTGTGTCTCTGTACAATTGCTCAGCCGCTTCCCAGAGCAAGCAGAACCTGCTGTAAAATCAGACACCAGAAGAAAATCGCCCTATCCTGGTATTTGATTTTTTAAATTTATTTAATTGTAACATCTGCAATTTTTAAAGCCACCTTGGCAACAGGTTTTGGATATCTGGTTCCCATGAGAATTAGGAAGAACTGGCCATCCACGCCTTAGGAAGCTTCTCCATTTCTCTGTCTCTCAGTGCTCATCAGTGAGCTGCTGATTGAAGGAATCTGCAGATTCACAAGTGTCACCATCATAAATTTGGTGTGAGGCTGCAGTGCCAGGGCCCTTCCCTGCATGTCACATCCCATGACAAGCCCCACCCCAGTGTCCAGCAGCCACAAAACCCCTGCAGGCTCCAGGCCCACATCCCTGCTGGGATGAGGTGGGAGGGGAGCGCACAGCTCCCTGGAGCTGTCTGGGGATGAAGGTGGGGTTTGATCCGGATCCAGGATCACCGAGTCCAGCCTGTGCCACATCCCCACCCTGTCCCCAGCCCAGAGCACTGAGTGCCACAGCCAGCCCTTCCTTGGGCACCTCCAGGGATGGGGACCCCAACACCTCCCAGGAATCCTTTTTCTTACAAACCCACTCCCTACAGAGATCTGCACTCCTTCCTAGCCTAGGAACATTCTGGAAATGCTGGTTTTCCTGAGGGGAAGGGAGCCTCTCAAAAACCTCTCACTCAGTGAAACCTTACAGAAAAGCATCTGGGATTTAAGGGAGCATTAAAAAGAAATCAGCTAAATGGGTTTGAGAGGAGAACAAACACTAACCTTCTTTAAATAAAAGAGTTAGAACATGGAAGTGTGAATTTTCACACTTTTCTGCATATGGATAACTTGTAAAGCTTCATTCTGATTCCTCTTTGCTCCCTAATGACTATTACATCTCCCTTACACAAAAAATGGAGTATTTCCTGAGACAAACCTTTGCCTTCATATCCACTGTAGCAAATGAAATCTTTGATTTCTGAAACTACATTGTTTCAGAAAAGGGAAATGAGGGCACCTTTTAATTCACAGATGACACCAGACTGGGTGGGATTGCTGATCTGCTGGAGGGCAGGAAGGCTCTGCAGAGGGATAGGGTGGATATCAAGGAAATTCCTTTCCCAAAAGTGTGAGCAGAGGTAGACTGAAGGTTTGAATTCTAGAAAAGGCAGTAAAAATACATTATTAGGCATTTAGAACTCATTTTTGTTCAATCAAGCTGCAGGTGGGAGCTGAGTTAGCTTATTAATTTAAGAAATTGCTGCTGGTCCTTAACACATTTCGATCAATGTGTGAGAACTGGCAAGAAATGAAGAGCAGGAGAAAATTAAAAAGATCATCCAGAAGTTTCTAACTGGCAAACTCCTGTTGCCTCAGTCCACTGTTTATTTTTGCAGGTGTTTTCTGGTGAGCTCCTGAAGATCCCCTGACTGGGATCTTTTCAAAGGGGTGGAGATCTTTAAAATCTCCTTATGTGGAGGTTGTGCATTTTTTACACCAAGATGCAAGGTGTAAAAATTAATTTCATGCTGTTTCTGCATCTTGCCACATGCCCTACCTAAATCCAAATGAACTTGGGAAATTGTGACATGAACTTTACCCAACCTGCTCCATGACATTCATCAAATTAAACACTAAAAATCAGGAGGGTTGTACAGTAGCAATGCAAACTTAAATTAATTCATTTTCTCCCTTTTTTTTTCTCTGCTGAAAATGGAGAGATGTGAGAACCATCTGAAAACCAGTGGAATTTGCAAAAATGAAAATAAAGTGTTTTCCACATTTCAAGCCTGTGGAAGATTGCTGATGTAGCTTTCCAGCAAGGAGGGAATGGAGACACCAAAGGTTTGTCCTTTTATTTAAAACACAGCATGGCCTGGCCTTGCTTTGATGTTCTAACAGTGAGACTGATTTTTCCTGAGCACATAAAATTATATTGTGGCATTAGGATTTTAAAAAAAGCAAAGGTCAGCTAGAAGCTGTTTGGCTCCATCCAGAGTGCCAAACATATTTTTGGTGTTTTCTTTTTTTGCTTTTAGGGACTATTTTCTGCTGGTTTTCTTAACAACTCTTAGACATCCTTGGTTTAATAAAATCCTTCTGAAACATTTGGGTAACGAATTGAGTGATGGAGCTGTCGGCTCTCTGCTGCTCAGCTGACCAGCTGGCACACCAAGGACTCTTTGGCAATTGGGAGATGTTGGGTTTGATGTTTAATTCCCTTATTCCATCAAAAGACTTTATTTGAAAAGAGTCTTTGAATCATGCATGTGCTGGAGATGTTCCTTGTATCTAAATCATCTGCGAGCAGCAATGGGGTTTTAAAGATTAAATCGCACAGAGATTTATTCTTTTATAAAGAAATGAAGTTTTTCTTCGTGTGGGGACCTCTGTTATGAAAGTGCTTCCTTTGCATTATTCAGGCCTGGTGGTGATTAATCACAGATTTCCTCAGCCAGCAAAGTGCACCTTGTGCAAAATGTGCCTTGTGCTGCAGAGGCTGGGACACAGCCCAGCACCTGCCGGGGGCCCTGCCCTGCCCAGCACTGGGCACTTCTCATTTCTTTTGAGTTTTAAACATTCACAGTCACTGTGCAGAGGCAGGGGATGAGCTCTGCTCCGTGGGGAGATGTTCCAGCACCCAATGGAAGAGTTCATGGAAATAGAACCATTGTTGTGAAAATCTAAACCTGAGGATCAGACTGAAGTTCCCACCTGCTGCAGAGTGACATCCAGAACTGTCCCGAGCTCCTGAGTCCCCTCCAGCCTCAGTGACCCTGTGAACAGCTGGGGAGATTTCCTAGGACAGAGCTCCACAGTTTGGGAAAGGGTTTCTGGCTGGAATAGTGCACGTTCCATGGAGTCATGGAATGGGCTGGGTGGGAAGGACCCTAAAGCTCATCCAATTCCCTTATCCTGCTCATTTTTCCCTCTTCCTTTTGATTTTCCTGTTCATAGAATGCCAGAATGGTTTGGGTTGGAAGGGAAATTAAGATTCGTAACGAATCGATAAGAAAAGACCTCCAAGAGCATGGAGCGCAGGCTGTGAGTGAATTCCCTGCCCTGAGGGTGTGAGGACTGCCAGGAGTGCTGGGGAAGCTGCAGCTCTCCAGGGAATGTTCAGGCATGGAGCAGGAACCACCCCAACAATGTTTATTGATGTCACCACTGCTGCGGCTATCCAGTGCCTGATAAAAAACAGGGAAAAGCCCTTTGGCCTCTTCACTACTGAAATTGCTTTTGCACCCCAAGCTGGCCCATACTGACCAATGTCCACATGGATATAGGAAATGCCTTGGATTTTAGGATACTTTACAACTTGCAACCTACCCAAGCCATTTGCAATAAATTATTCAAGGTGTTAAGGCCTCAGTTTTCAGGATTAACCTCTGTGCCTGCAAGTAATTACAGGTATAATTTATAGCAGACAGGAGCAAGGGCAGTTTTGACAGTAGATCTCTGCCTACCTGATTATCCTACAAAAAGATGGTTCTGTGCTATAGAATGTTCCCAGAGTAATCTGTCTCTGGCAAATTGCTCCCATAAAATCAGAGCCTGACTCGAAGTCCTCTCAAAAAAAACCCCACCCCCCAAAAAATTAAAACAGTAACTCTACAATTACTCTATATCTATTTTTGCAACACAGCTTTAAAAAATCTTTAAAATATTTCTTTAAATATGTGCTTTATTGTTATCATAATTTCCCTGGGGTCTGCTGCACTGGCAAACTTATGTTGCATCACCTAAAAACATCACTGTGGTGCCACTGGCACACATAAAAAAGACAGATCTTCCTTAATGTTGTTCTAAAAACTATTTCCATGTTCCAGCATTTGGATTTATGAAGCATGGGCTGTATGTATTATAAAATTTTATTTTAAAGTAGTAGACTTACAAAAAGTAAATAGAGCCCCCATCAACTAAAAAATAAAAGAAGCACAACAACAAAAATAGAAGGCATTATGTTGAAGGAGGCAAAGCATCAGGGGTTTTATAAAGCTTAATTTCCACTCTTCTCCAGAGGCTTGAGGGTGCTTACATCTAAATATTGTGAGTAATTCAGATTCACACCCCAGTCTGACAGAGGCTTTAATGCACCCCTCCCCAGCAATGCTGTTTAATATGCAAAGGAGGCAGGGGATGCTGAAATGGGCTTTTTTCCCCATGCTATGAAGCCAGGATGCAGCT
This sequence comes from Dicaeum eximium, assembly GCA_013396995.1. NCBI lineage: Eukaryota > Metazoa > Chordata > Aves > Passeriformes > Dicaeidae > Dicaeum > Dicaeum eximium. The sequence continues at coordinate 185,385 of VWZP01009173.1, forward strand.
GGAAAATCTTGTCAGGGCTGTTAACTCTCCTGGAGAAAAAGAAAAGGTGGGTTTTGCAAATGTAAATGACACCATCCTTACCCACTCAGGTGAGTAAATATGCAGCCAGTGAGACACTGAGGTAGCAAGAGGATGCTGCCTAATAAATCCTGAGAAGCTGAGATATTCCCTGCACTGAGTGCTGCAGAACTCACTCAGGTGTAGAAAACATCCTCTGAGCAAAATCTCTTTGTATGTTCTGACAGATCTCCTTTTCTGACCTGCTCATAACACCCAGGGCCCAGCTTCCTGGACTAATCCTCCCAGAGAAACAAGATTTTTATCTCCTGCTGAGCTTCCACTCTGAGGCTTGCCCCTGTCTTTGCTTTTTAATTGGGTGACTTTTTGTTTTCCCAGAGATGGTGGCAGCTACAGTGAAATTTAATGTGAGCACCACAGAACTGGTGGAGATATTGCATATATGTATCCAAAAACTTGCAAAATGGCACATAACATAAACATAGCATGCATTTCCCAGGAAAAGCTATCAAAGGGCAGGATTTAGTGGATGGATTCAAACTGTGATCTCCACTGAAATAGTTGGAGTGGGACTCAATACTTTTCACCATATCCTCCATTTGGTACTACTGGAGAATGCCAGACAGGAAAACTTCAGTCAATAGAAAATGTGATTTAAAAGTAGGAATTCCATCCAAAATGGAGAGGGAATTAATGTTTTATTCAAAGTATATAACATTTAAAAAAAAAAATCAATTACTTTTTGCAAATATGCTAAAGCTGTCACAGAACTCTTGCCTGCTTCTCACTCCCTGATCTAGACACGGGGAAGTGCAGCAACAAAACTGGGGAATATGAAATAGCAACAGTTTCGTCACAGAAATTGAAGGCTTTTAAAAATTTATTCAAGTCCTAGCCATAGTGCAGATGGTGTTGGAGAATTACAGTGAATTTGGGTAACAGTGTTTTGCATCAATGTCCAAATGCACAATCAAACTGGAAGAGGGTAAGTTTAGATTGGGTATTAGGAAAGAATTCTTCACTGAGGGCAGTGGCACAGAAATGTTGGAATTAATGTGCTCCATCTACCTGCCCTGGGTAGTGCTTGGACCAAAGCACACAAATCCTTCACTTTACCCATGCCATGCCCATGGAAGGAAGTTTCCTCCTGGATCTGGGCTCATGTCAGGTATTAAAGTGCCAGAAAGGAGCAGGATGGGGGCAGCCAGGCGTTTGCAGGAATTTGGAGCTGCCCCTCTGCTCTGCCCTGGACATCCCCAGGACTGGTGAGGCTGAACTCAGGGACCTCTCAGACCTCTCAGACCTCTGGCCTTCCTTCCCCCATCCCTTCTTCTTCAGTCTCTAACAAAATCAGAGCTAAATCTGTGGCAGTTTGTTTCCTTTCCCTTGGTGCCCTCGTTCCTTTCTGCCACTGCCATGGTCCCTGTTCCCAAAAAAGCCATTTGGTTTCCTTCTGTGCCCCAGTTTGTTTCTCATCCCTACTTTTATTCACTCATCACTTCTGTTCTTTTACCCTGTGCCAATATTTACTTTCCTTGCCAATATTTTCCTTCCTAAATCACTTTATTCCCTTTCCAGCGCGTCCCAACCGACATTACTTCGATTCTCACATTTTATTCTTTATTCCTGCATAAAATTGAGGCTCCTTTCCTAAAAGCCCCAAAGTGGTAACAACTTGCACAATTTTCCTCTCAAACCCTTATTCAGCTGTTCTGTTCCTCGCCTTGGTTTTTAGCCCACATCATCCTTCTGTTATCATCCCTTCCCTCTCACTTTTCATTTCACTTTCACCTCCTCCCCTTCACTTTTCCCCTTAAGTTTGCATTACTCAGCCACACAGCTTTTCTTGTATTTCCCAACTTCATCTCCGCTGCAGCCCCACCTCTCTCCCCCTCCTTTTCCATGAGGATCCAATAGCTTGTTCCTTCTCCTGGCACAGGTTTTGCCAAGGATAGAGAGATACTCACCTCTGCATCCCAAAGCAGTGGCTGCCTGAGGCTGGGTAATGGAACAGAGATAAGAGCCCTAATTTGCTATTATTCCCAAAATCAACTGCAGATAGAGATTCCAGCCCAAATAGAGATTGTAACTTTTGAGGAGAGTAAAAGCAGTCTTTGACAATCAAGTCTGGAACCAGGAATTAAATGAACTGTCAGGCTCCAGACTCGGTGGCTTCTAACTTAGCCATAATTCAACCAATATCAGACATAACTCCCCTGCTTAAAAGGTTATTAAAATTTTAATAAAACCAAGGAGATGCCGGGACAAAAGCATATTAAGATGGCATAAAGGTTGTGCCTACATCTCGTTAATTTAAAGGCAGATTTGCCGTTAACTAGAATGACTTAATTGAATATTTCCAAATATGAGCATTCTTAGATTTCCCTGGAATGCATTTTCAGTTCTGGGTAGAGCAGGTTTCAGCTGCTTGGTGCCAATGGGGTCTGAGCCCTGTCCTCACAGGAGGTTTTGCCCTGAGTACCTGGCAGTGCAGCTCCCTCAGCCCCACAGCCAGGGTTCATACCTCTGCATTCAGCAGCTTGGCCAGGCTATTTCCCCAGGATTTTCCCAGTGCCTTTTGAACCCATGGAAGGCTGTGAGCTTCCTCAGTGCCCTGTGGCAAGAAGTTCCACACTGGACTGCAAGTTGTGTGAGGAGCCCCTTTACACCAGTTTGGCCTCTGGGCAGTTGCATTAATCCTGTACTGAGCAAGGCCAGGAAAGCTCATTCCAGATTCACCTTGTCCCCCCAGCCCGTGGTGATTTCCCAGCCCTCTGGCTCTTTGCTGGCTCTGCACTCCTCCCTGTCACGCTTCCAGCTGTCCTTACTGAACCTCCCCTGCTCCTGAGAATCCGGCAGTGCTGTCCCACACCATGTGTGCACACTCTGCACACGCTGGGACAAGTGGCCCGTGCAAACTCAGCTCCTTGCAGCTCCAGCATCCCTGCCTGGCTGTGATCTGGCTTTTAAATCCTGCTCTCTGTGCTGATCCCTTGGTGAGCTCCAGGCCCATAAATGCTCAGCTCAGCCCGAGCTCAATGTGGCAAACACAGAATACAAACAAACCAAACCAAACCCCAGCAGCAACAAACTCTCAAACTCTCACTTTTATAGTCATTATATACCCATATGTATATAAAAATCTGTGTTTGGGGGTTACTCAAACCTATTTTCCTTCAGTGAAGACTCTGGCAGCCATCAGAATTAGAAGGAACATTCTCAGTAAATTCCTTGTGCAGTTATCAAATGTCTCTGGGTTCATTTCAGCCTTTAATCACCCTCAGAGGCTGGGTTTGCCTCATATGTTTGGGCATCCTTTAATCACGGAGGAATTAACTGCCAAATCCCGCTGGGATTTTTTTGTTTGGTTCATTGGTTGGTTTGGGTTGTTTTTAAAGTATATTCATTTCATGTACCAAAACGAGGAATTATAGGGATTTGGTTTTTTCTTCTTCTTCTTCTTTTATTTTTTTTTTTTTTTCATGAAGCTGCCCATAATTCTTCACCCTAAGCAAAAGTGAATTCTCATTTGGGTTGGATAAACTCTGAGCTGCAAGAGTTCAGAGTACCCCAGACCTGCTGACCTCCCATGCCTGGTGCTGGTGGCACAAACCCCATCTGAGCAAAGGCAGGCACAACTTGTGGCTGGAAAATTCACCCCTGGCTCTCTCCTGTGGGACAGAAGAAATGCCCCTGGAGAGCATCCCTTAAAATGCACCCACAGTAGAGGCAGGAAAAGGAGCCCTGTTTGAGGTGCAGCCCTAAGCCAGCCTGGGCTCCCTGCAGGAGCTCCCTGCTCATGGCACAGGGGGTGCTGTCCCCAAAACCCTCCCTGCAGGCCTCTGAGGGGATCATTCCCGGCCACCTGCAGGACAGGGATGCTCCAGGGCACGGAAGTGTTCCCAGAGCAAGTGTAGGCAGTGTGCTACCTCCATCAATTCTGCTGAGACCTCGCTCATCCATCTCTGGGATGCTGCAGGTGCATTTATTAACAGCAGAGCCCCTGTTCAAATGCTGGGATCCTCTCTGACACATTAAGCCGTTTTTAATTTACTCCCATCATCCCCAGCCTCTCCAGCAGACACTGGATAACTTTGGGGTCCTAAATATACCACAGTGACTCGGGGAGAAAGCAAGTCAGTTATTAATCTTATGCAAATGCCTGTTTAATTTTCAGGATCTTGGCACCATTGTAAGTGCTGAAAGTCACGGACTATAAAAAGAAAAGGTAATTTCCTGTTTGTTTAATTGATCTTAGGTAGCTTCTCTCCTGGCTGGCAAAGCCAGGTAATGGAATTTGCAATGTAAAGTCATTATTAGAAGTGCCAGTATGACATTTGATTAATCCAGGCTATTTAGGCTTAATAATACACACTTGACTTATGTTCTGGAAGCAAAATTGCCTGCTACTTCCCCTCCTGCTTTTAAAATATATTTATAAATATCCTTAGCATGATGATATATGAGTCCATTCCTTCAGGCATCGTTATTAGGGAGTGATAATTCCTCCCAAGTGTGCTCCATCAGCAACAGGATGTTTGCTCTCAGATTTGCACCCATGGGCAACTTCTGGTCCAAGAACTCCTTTAGAGGACCAGTGCCTTCCTCAGCTCCCTCCAGGTCAGCCCTGGCCCCTCCTGAGATTCCCAGGGAAAAGCCAGGCAGGAGCTGGTGATGCCTCGGGAGCTGACACTGCTCTCTCTCAGCTGTGACTCAATTCTCTGCCGTGCCAGGGCTTGGATCCAGCAGGAAAGAACAGCACTTGTGAGTGTCCAGGGAAAAGAGAGGGCCTTTGTCACCTCCCTGCCTTGGAGTGTCACACCCACAGCCACATCCCCTGGGCCATCCCTATCACATGCAGCATCTTTTATGGATCCCCAGCCCACTGCTAAAAATTCCTGTACTTTATTCCTGGCACTGCTTTAATCAGCAGTGGACCAAGACATTATCTCTTACAAAGTGCTTTGGAATGAAAACAACATTTTTCAAGTACAGGGCAATCATGGCAAGAGATGACAAGGGCCGTGGGAGATCCAGGTTACTTTATGGAAGTATTTTTTGCAATTAAGCTACAGAAATTTTTCTGTTTCAGGTTTAACTTCATTTCATGATAATTGCTCTAACTTCTACTTCCATCCCAGTAATATTTACTGTAATCATACCCATTTAATTTGATCATATTTGTTCCACTGCTGTGGCCAAAACAGACAGTGCACTGCTTCATGTTACCATTGGTTACACCTTACTAAACCAAACAAAAACAATTATTGTAAACAGTCCTGAACTGGTGCACATTGCACTGCAAAGTGTGAGGAAAATGCTTTTAAATTGAATTATTTTCAGGAAAAAAACTCCCTTTTTTTTGCTTGTAGTTGCTCTGCGCTTCATAGCCCAGCTATGGTCTGTTGAGTCAGAATTGTAAGGGATAAGGAATATTAGTAAAAAACAGTAAGTCTTATTGCATAACAGGCTTCAAAAAAAGATTATTTCTGTAGATTGTACTTAAACACTTCTCAGTGTATCTCTCCCTGAGGGGAGCCCACAAGAGAGCTGGAGAGGGACTGGGGACAAGGGATGGAGGGACAGGACACAGGGAATGGAATGGCTTCTACTGCCAGAGGGCAGGGATGGATGGGATATTGGAAATTAGGAATTGTTCCCTGGCAGGGTGGGCAGGCCCTGGCAAAGGGTGCCCAGAGCAGCTGTGGCTGCCCCTGGATCCCTGGCAGTGCCCAAGGCCAGGTTGGACACTGGGGCTGGGAGCAGCCTGGGATAGTGGAAGGTGTCCCTGCCATGGCAGGGTGGCACTGGGTGGGCTTTAAGTCCCTTCCAACCCAAACCATTCCAGGATTTTTCCAAGGTTAGGGCTGCCTGCAGAGAGTGTCATCTCCCCTCCCTGGCAAGCTCGGCTTTGGTGTGTACCTCTCACATAACAAAGCTCTCTCCAGTTCTGCTCTGTGCAGCCAGAGCCAGATGGGCACTGGGCAGGGAGCAGCCTGATTTACCTTGGAGTGCCACCGAGCTTCCACAGCTGCTCCCAAAAGGGAACGTTCCCTTTGGAACAAAGTGCAGCTCTAAATAAAGGGGAGAAGTTGCAGTAGACTGGTGTTTGTGTGGAAATTTACTGTCTGATTGGACTGGGCTCCCATGAGCAAGGAAAATGGAATCTCTGGATGCTCCATCCCCTAGAAAGTGTAACCTGCTGGTGAGAGCTCCCCAGGAGCACAGCACAGTCCCCATCACCTGCACATCCCAAAAAGGTGTGCAGACACAGCTGCCAAGGTGCCCAGGAGGAGGGAAAATCCACCTTCGGAGCAGGAGATAGACAAGAAAGGCTTGATCAGAGCGCAAAACAAAGGCTGCAAGGGCACAATGATTCTCCTTCTAAACCCAGCTTTGGTGGTGTGGAGGGGTGTGGCTGTCAATAAACCAAAGGCAGCTCTGGAGCAGGAGCAGGAGCAGGAGCAGGAGCAGGAGCAGGAACAGAA
>VWZP01009173.1:192525-220336 GCA_013396995.1 Dicaeum eximium
CAGGAGCAGGAACAGGAGCAGGAGCAGGAGCAGGAGCAGGGAGCAGGAACAGGAGCAGGAAGAGGAGCAGGGAGCTCTCAGCATTCCCAGGCACTGCTGGGGAAGGGGAGCTGTGCTCCTGCGGGCTCATCACTCAGCGGGAAGGACAGGCAATGATTTCCAGGCGCTGGCCTCCCCTTTGGTGGCTGTTTAAAAACTGTTTGTGTTGCTGTGGGGGTATTCATTATCCAGAGAATAGGCGTGTTTGACAAGCCCTAAGTATGAAATATCTGCTGGCAGCCCATTTGGAGGCAGGGCTCTGCTCAGATGCCTCCGCCCCTCTCTGTGCAGAACCTTCTGCTTTCTCCTTTGTTTATCACTATTATCTCCAGTCCTGTCTCACGCATTCCCTGGCCTGTAAATGCAACTTTCATTCTGCACTTAACGGTGCTGAGGAGTTCAATAAATTGCCTTCCAGTCACGCTGAATTTTCTCCCTGCAGTGCCTCCTATTTGCACACAGAAATAGTTATTATTCATTCTGGCTGGCACTGGAAACCCACAGAAGGTGAACCTCCACCCGTCTCAGACCTGCCTCACTTTGTGAGCTGCACAAACAGACCAGAATAAAGTGATTTTCTTTTCCTACACCCTAAATTCTACATTACAAAGTATTGTGCTTACAACATTCTATTAAATTCATTTTACCATTCATTTTTAGTGACTGTTAGGGAAATGCTGTGCTCAGTTTTGAGCACATTTCGGCTCTCTAAAATGGCTCTTGGCTTCCCTGTGCCCCACTGCTCCAATGGAAATTGGGATGCTTGACTTTTTAAAGATTTTTCTTGGGAACAGAGGTGTTTAATCTTATCCTAATAAAGTAAATATTGGTTAATCGAAGCTTAAGCTAGCAAAAAGATTAAAGACATTTAATTAGTCAAAATTATAGCTGATACTGTAATCTAGTAAATTAGATTAGACAGGCTTTACACTTCAAAAATATATTAATAACTGCATGCATTTTCTTAATATTAAAATCTTTTATCTTAGATCCCTGAAGATACTAGTAAGTCTCTAACCCATCACTGACTTTAACATCATTATTTAAAACCAGCTTTAAGTTACAGGAGGTAATTATGCACCAGAAAGAGGCAAGATCATTCAGGACGTGAGATTTAACTGAACCTGTTGTATTGATACTGCAAATATGGGATGGCAGGGATCAGCTGGCTTGCTCTGGCTCCCAGGAGCCCATGGGCACAGATATCTCTTGTATTTTATAAATTCAATAGATCATTACACCTGTTGTGTCCAGCACACGTGCAGGTCTCCAGAAGGCAACCTGGGCAGAGGAGCAGAAACCCCGGGATGTTTGACTGGGGGCAGGAGCCTCTGGTTCAGGGGCTCAAGCCCAGCCCACACTGAGCAAGCCTAAAAGCCTGACAGCAAAACTTCTGCCCCAGTGTCTGATCTCACCTTAGAGGTGCAATTCCTAAGGATTCTTTCCTTCCTGGTTCCCCAAAGGGCATTCACCTCCTCTTTCACCTGAATCCATTTGTGCAGCTCTGATGTCCCTGCCACTGCCCACTCTGCCCAGTTGGGGACTGGGGAGGAGGGGGTGGCACTGGAAGAACTCAGCAGAGCTGGGGGACACGCTGTGTTCAAGCAATGCGGGAAAGAAGAGGAAAAATCTCTTTTTCTACAAGAAAAATGAAAGCATGAGAGGACTGGAAAGTGAAGAGCAAAACAAAGGCGATCATGTTTCAGCCCTGCTGATTTTGGGCACTTCCATCCCACATGTAAATCAGAATTTCTTCTGTCAATGGAAGTCACATAGGACAGGCAATAAGAACTGGGAACTGACAATGTTCCTACTTAGAAAGTTTTTCCTCTTTCAGGGACATTTTCTTAATTACACTAATTTGTCAAATCTATCTTCAGTTTTACAAGAAGTTTCCTTCTCTGCATTTGTTAAAAGAAAGATAATTGCATCTGGAAAGCAGCAAAATGAAAAGGACCTTAATTATGCATTATAATAACAAATGTGTTCTAGTTCAGGTGAGCCAGACCAATTATATGCGATTAGTGAATGGAAACAATTTATGTTTTTGCATTTTCATTTGGGCCTGCTGACCTTTCCTGGTGAATGAGCTACAATCTGTCTTCCCTTGGTGCTCAACACAGAACAAATATTTTAATTTATAGAGCCATTTGGAGAAATTATTGCAGTCTGATCAGAGACAAGTTTTATTGAACTTGATCTGTACTCCATTCTCACAGAGGAGAAAAATGGTTCTTTGTAGGTCCTTTTTTGGAAAGGACACAGAAGGAGGTGAGGCTTTGGATTTCCTCTGGTAATGTTGACATAGTGGAAGAAAAAGTAATTAAAACTCTTATTAAAAATTAAGCTGCCTTTACTATATCCTTCATTTTCCTCTGTGACATGTGATTTCTGGTGTTTACTTTTGCTTAGCACTTCTGAGTCCCTTAATCAGGTGCCTGAACCATTTGGGACACTTCAAAATGCCTTCTATAATAGAGACATAGAAAAGATACCATGCAAATGGAAATCACCAGCAGCTCCAATAACTCCTTATTTTACCAAACCTCAGCTTAGGGGGAAGTGTTGCTGAGAAAATAACTTCCAAATGGGCTGTAAAAACAGATCAAAGCCTTGCAGTTACCGTGTCCCACTTACTTCAGCTGATATTTTCCTTATGAGTATTTTGTCGTTCCTCACAAGTTCAGCCAGCACAGCTGGGTCCTGCTCAGCAGCAGCAGCAGCAGCAGCAGCAGGAGGATATTCTGCAATTAATGCAATATTCCACGAGTCCATCCCTCCCAGACCATGCCTTCAGGGAAACCTTTGCAGATTCCCTCAATCCCAGTGAGGTTGTACATCCCAGATGCACTTGAAGGCAGCAGGGCTGCACAGAGGGACCTGAGGGCAGAATTTGGCTGCTTACAACGAAGATGAGTGGCAGGAAAGAAAGCCCCTGAGGCTCAGAATGCACAGAGAGCTTGGGACAGGAAAAGGCTGCTTTATTCTGGGTAAATCTGACACAGAACCTGGGGCACAGTAAGTGTGGATCCCTGCCATGACTTCACCACACCTTTACTGTGAATCTGCTCCCACCATCAGAGAGTTAATGACACTTTCATTGTTAATGGAACTACCTGCAGTAATCTTTAGCAAGAAGAGAAGCCTGTTGGCAGGGTACCTGATGGCTCAGACTCAGAGAAGGATGTGCATGGAGGCAGAGCAGACATGGCCACCAAAATGCCATGTGGGAGGGAATGTGCACCTAAAAGCCTGACCATTTTTTAACATGGGTATCAGGTGATCAAAGATACCACCCATCCACAGTGTTCTGTGACACCAGACAAGCTGGAAGAGAAGGGGATGAATGGAAGAAAGACCCTGTAGGTTTTCCTGGCCCTTTTCTCTTGCAATCCTCAAGGATGTCTGCACAGAAAAGCACTTTTTCATTCCAGTGTAATAACACTAAGCATTACCTTCCCAATTGCAACTGATAAAGTTATTTCCCCCATAATCAGCAAGCCTGCATTTGATGCTGTGCAATTGGGGAGATAATGATTGGTATTTCTGTGCTGGGAACTTTGGGACTGAACAGAGATTAGAGGGTAGCTGTCCCCATGCATGTTCTGCAATCACTGGCAGCTAGAATTAATCAAAGCTAAATTGTCCTCCCAATTCTGCAGCCCAGAGTGAGGATTCCTGTTAGTTCTGCACACGGGGAAGCACAGAGGGATCCAGGGAGGACGTGGAGCATATGGCAGATGGATAGGAAGGGAAGGGAAGCAGATTTGCCTAAGTTATGTTTTTGGCTGTCAGGAGGAATTTCTTCACGGAAAGGGATGTTAAACCTCACCTGGTTCCTTTTGGTAGACAGATACATTTGCCAGGAAATTAACGCTCCCACCTTTACCTAGGAATTTCTGCCAGTAGCTCTTACCTATCCACGTCCCTCATGTCCATGGGAATTTACCTGCAGAGGTGGAAGGCAGGTGATGCACCCGCACCACGGGGGCTGAGGTGACACTTCAGTCCTCTCCCCAGCAGAGCAGATTTAAGGGTTTGAGGGCATCCATCCTCAGACTGCACAGCTGACAGCTCCTGCTCACACAAACCCCCAGCCATGAGGGTTCCTGCCCAGGATGGGATCCCAGGTGGGAATGCCCCTCGGCAGAGATGTGGCTGCACCCACCCCCGTGAGCAGCAGAGCAGCCCAGCCCTGGAGCCTCTCCCTGCTGTCCTACCACTCCTGCTGCTCCTTCCTACAGCCTCAGGCAAATGAGCCTTTCCTCAGGTGGGAGCAGACACCAGTGCACCCCTCCTGCCCTGCCTGCAGCTGCCCACTGCTGCAAATGGAAACAAATGACTGCCACCCCAGCTCCAGCAGCTGGAGCTGTAAAGCTCCCCGGAATTACACAGTGAAAAACACTCACTGCACGTGGCCAGCAGCAGCAATTCAATGCCAAATTATCCTGCCTGATACATCATACAAGAAGTTAGCTATTATATTATTTATTCATTTGGAAATGCATTTCTTACCAGACTGAGGAGTAGTGCTTTTCTCTGTGCCTGGCCTGCACAGAACCCACAATTTATGCTTTCCAAAGGCCTGTGCTGAATATCCTTTTAATCTGGTTAAGATTTATCACCTGAGAAGAGTAAGTCTTGTCTGTTTGTGAAGAGAAAACTAAAAATCAGATGAGGAATAGTGCAGCAAAAGTTTAGTGTGTGTTAGTGTTTCACTTGTAAATTGAGATATTTTTCTCTTTTACTCTCTCAGCTATTTCAGACTGCTGTGCTGCAGTCTGACATGGTGGATAATTCATCAGCCTGTATGTCTTTTATTATTATTACAGTTACAAAAAAATCTTGAGTTTAGGAGAAACAAAACAATAATTTTGCAATAATGTCACAACACACTGGGTAAGAACATAATAAACCTTGTTATTATGGTGCTGGAATAGCAAGGAATCACTGAGCACGGTACACAAGAGCATTCATCCAGAATGCTTAAAACCACCCCGTAGATAAAATGAAGCTTCAAACTCAAAGAGACTCACAAAGAGCACTCAGCTGCATCTTTTGGGTCAAAACCTGGATCTGCTCCCACTGCAGCTCTGGGTCCAGACATGATGCCAACACACAATGAGTGTGGGAGATCAGGGAGTCATGGAATGGTTTGGGTGGAAGGGACCTTAAATCCCATCCTGTCCCACCCCAGCCATGGCAGGGACACCTCCCACTGTCCCAGGCTGCTCCAAGCCCTGTCCAGCCCGGCCTTGGGCACTGCCAGGGATCCAGGGGCAGTCACAGCTGCTCTGGGCACCCTGTGCCAGGGCCCATCACCCTCCCAGGCAGGAATTCCTTCACAATATCCCACCCATCCCCTCCCTCCGTCAGATTGAAGCCGTTCCCCTTGTCCTGTCCCTCCAGATCCTTGTAAATATTGTCTCCCTCCTTCTAGTGGATCCCTGCTCAGGTGTAAACAGGCACAGCCCCATGAGCAGTCAGTGCAGGGGTTGATTTAACTATGCTGACACTCTCTTGGCCCTAATTTTATAACATAAACCTGCTCAGGTGACAGAACTTCAGCCCCTCAGTCTCTGCTGCAGCTCACAGCCACTGCACGTCCCTGCTGTGGCACCCCTGGGATTCCAGGAGACTGGGGAGCCAGCACCTGCAGCTGGGGGCTGAAAGGGCATTCAGGAGTTCATGGGAAGTTTTTGGACTTGACCTTAGGAATCATTTTTTTACCGAGAAGGTGCTTAAACACTGGCACAGGTTTCCTGGAGAGATGGTCAATGCCCAAGCCTGGGGCTGCTGTGCCAAAGGCACTTGGATTTTGGCTGGAGGTGGGGTTTTGAGCTAGAGCAGAAACTCTCCACCAGACCAGCTTCCAGCTTTTGAGGCTCAAAGTTCCAGAACCTGAGCCCAGAACTCGGCTGTCCCTCCTCTGCACTCCAGCAGTGCTGTGGGTGGCACTTCCCTGCCAAGTGCTGAGCCTGCCACCCAAGCGGAGCCACAAGGAGCTGATGCAGACGAATTTCCCGATCACAAGGGCCTCTCCAGCACGGCAATCCGTCAGGAAGCGCTGCAGAGAGCTGCCAGGCTGAGTTGTGCAGTGACACTCACTCCCACACCTCCGAGCTCCCACTGCCAGGGCTGCACGCTCAGCTCGGATTCGCCTCACGCTGCCCCGGCCGGGCACGGCTGGGGACCTTGGCACAGGGAGCAGAACGTGGACAAGTGCAACTTTGGGATAACCTCATCTGTGATTGCTCCTCCAGCTTCTAATGGGGCGTGAAATGCCATCAGAAAGCTTCCTGCTTTCATCAAATATTCCCTATTTCAGCAGAAATTCAGACGTTGGCACCGGGGCTGGATGCAAACTGTCTGCTTGCATACGGTCTGGCAGGAGTGGGAAAACCTGTGGGGAATTCCAAATAGCCTTCCAGAACAATGTTTTCTGAATGTACTGCCTTCCAGAGCAGTCCTTTCTAACAGCCCTGCCACGCAGCCAGAACCAGCACGCCGAGGCCATCTTGCAACAGGAACCATCTCATCCGTGCAGGAGACAAATCAGCCCAGGAATGCTGAGTGCCAGCGGTGCCACTGTGAGCCTCCAGCACAGGGCACTGCCCTTCACCAGAGAACTGGCTCTGGAAAAGAACTGCCCAGTTCTTCTGCCTCGGGTGCTCCACCTCCCAGCCCATCTTCACTCCGGAGAGGATCCAAAACACCTATCAGGCACGCTGGCACAGGCACCTGAATGAGGTGTTAAACAAGGATTAACAATCAATTTTCTTCTATCAATCCACACAAAAGTAGAGCTCTCTGATAAGCTGGATAGAGAAACACAAAGGTTTAAGAGGAACTTCCTGCACTGAGGGGGAAAAAGCAGCCTCTGTATTAGAATATCAATCCATCTTTATTTAAGGATATCATTAATTAGCTTAGCCTGGACTCTAGCCTTTATCTCTCCTATTTATTCCAAGATTGTGAGGAAAAAACAACTGATTCTGGACACAGGATTTGTAGTCTGTGTCTATTCTGTCTGCAGGGACTTTTATGGGCACCAGGAGGGGATGCAAAAAGGGATTATCAGTATCTATCCCTCGGAGGATCATCCATGGAAACAGTGCTGATCCCACAGCAAGAGTTTGGATCTGAACCCAAATCCCTCTGAAGTCTGCCACCTAGCTAAGTCACACAGCCTCAGAACAAAAATCACACTGAGTTTTAAATGTTCAAAAACTACAGTGAAGTTACGAGACTTAATATTTTTGTGGCTTTTTGGCTTGGCCTGTAACTCTGAGGAAATGTTTCATCATTTCATGGTTTGCACCTACCCAAAATTCCCCTAGCATTCCCTGAGTTCTGATTCTTACATTCCAATTCCATTCAGGTTGGAAGTGGCACAGGATTAGCTCAGCTCATCAGGAACATCAGTTCAGGGTAGAGTTCACAAATAATTACATTTAATGAATTCTAATAATTTGCAAACTGATTTTTGTTTTGTCCTTTTATTAAGTAGGATGCAAAATCATGGATTTATCAGCACAATGGAATTCCTTCTCTTGCCACAAGAGCAAATAATCCATTTTTGGGGTTAATTTTTTGGTTTTTGGGGGTCATAGGAGCTTTTGGGTAGGGACAGATCTCATACTTTTCAACTTTCCAGTTTTACAGTAAACACAAGATGAGAAAAAATACACCACATCTAGATGTCTGTGATAAGAACATAGGGAAGAGATTGAGTTTGGGGCTCATTCATTTCTTTCCTGTTCCTCAGAAAGAGAAATAAAATCAGCTCAGAAGAACATGGGAGAAATATAACCTTTGGATCACTGTTTTCATTTTCTTCCCATGATTTAGGGATAGGGCTCCCTGGGATTTTATATTTCTGCTGTAGACTCCACTAAGCCAGACCAGAATGGCCAAATGGCAGCAGGACTGGGAAAGGATCACATCGAAGGAGAGCAGAATTCACACCCTGCAGTTTAGAGCTGCAATTAAGGTGTTTAAATCCTCAGTCTGATAAAGCCAAATGGCAAACAGGGCATTGCCTTAGGGAGAATATCTCCAGTAACAATGTCTACCTCAGCTTCCTAAACTGGGCACCAAAGCTGGTGCCCAAAGGGCTCTCCTGTGGATATCCATGGCAAAATACTCCAGGATAATCTGCACTGTGTGAAAGGGAGGCTGAAGAAGTGAGGGACACCTTCTAAAGGATGACACTGCAGTTCTGCCTTGCAGGTGGAGCTGGTCAGAACTGTTCCATGTTAGACTTTTCCAAATAGAGGCAGCACTGTCCTCAGATCCCTGCCTGGCTCTGGATGATCATAAAATCACAGATATCCTGAGCTGGAAGGGCCCCACAAGGATCATCCAGTCCAACCCCTGGCCCTGCACAGCCACCCCAGCAATCCCACCCTGAGAGCATTGCCCACACAAATTTTCCCTGAATTACTGGTGTTACATCTCTGGGAAGAAAACAAAGAGATGTTTTATGTGTCTTCAGGTACATTAACACAACGATTTTCATGTCTTTGCAAACATGCACAGCAGTTTATTGAAGAAAAGCCTGATTTCTCAGAAGGGATCTTTCTCATGTTAGATATTCATCTACATATTTATTTTCTGGATTCATGTTTTCTTCCCAGCTGTTCACTAGCTCCAAACTGATGACTACAAAATGAAAGTTATTTCCTACTAAAAGATGCACGATAGGAAATGTCCTTGGAGAAGTGCTTTGCTCCACCATGAGAGGGGTTGAGCCTGGTGAGCTTTGTGCCCCAGCTGTGCTCCTCTCTGTGTCCCTGCTCCGTGGGGCCACTGGGACACAGCCTGGTCTGGCTCTGCAGGGTGGCCAGGCAGGGCAGGGCAGGGCAGGAGGCCTCTCTGGCAGGGAAAGGACATTTATTATCTCAGGCACTCAGTGCAGGGCTCAGGACTTTGCCAAGGGCAGCTGGGAGGCAGCAAGCTGAGCAGGGAGGAGTGGATGTGCACCAGGGATTATACAGGAGGAGGTGAAATCCATCAAAACCAGGAACACAATCCCATGGATCCAACGGCAAAGAGGAGCCAGTGCCATGATGGGGAGGTGGGGGAAACAAAAGCCAGGAAGGGGAAAACACAGAAGAGAAGCTGGGAAGAGGATATTAATTCTTGCTCCAAGCAGCAAGGACATCATTTCTTGCTCTAAGCATCTAATTCTCACACAGAGGATGGTGCTACAGAGGTCAGGGAGCACTGTCTGAAAGGCAAGTGGGAGCAATGAAATAACACTAAAAAGATACTGACTATCCCAAATGGAAATTAATTCCTTAAAATAGATGGCCCCTTTGGAAAGAGCTGGACACACATCACAGGATATGTCAACGATGCCATTACCCTGTGCCTAGTTAAGAAAGCTGCCAGCTTTACAAGAATTTGTAAATTCTGTAAATTTACAGAAAAAAAATGCCTGAGGAAAAGGGAACACCAGGAAGATGTGGCCAAAGTTATTCTGTGGTTCTCCAAGATAAAGTCCAAGTTGTGCCCCATGCCCACCTTGTCCCCAGCCCAGAGCACTGAGTACCACATCCAGGAATTCCTTGGACACCTCCAGAGATGGGGACTCCAAATCTCCATGGGCAATTCCGTGGAATTTTTCCACACAGAAATTCTTCCTCAAAATTATTAAAATTGCAATTATTCCACCAGATTACTCCATTGCTTTGCTTAGACAGCACTTGCAAGGGACTCACTCTCCCCACCTCCCCAAGGAGTGGCAGAGGAGCCCCAGGAGCAGCCAAGATCCCTGCAGGATCCAGGATATCTGAGAGCACACAATTTATTTCCTCCAAATGTGAACAGCTCTGCAAACCCACCATGTGACCAGACTCCTTCTCCTCTGGCATTCAGCACACCCAAAAAGAGAAGCAAAAACATTCTTGTGCCAGAGGCTGATTTTTCTTCCCCCTGCCGAGCCCACCCTGGGGTTTGCTCGGGGAGAAGTGCCCAGTTTGCTGCATGTCTGAAAAGAAGCTGCATCCCTTCTGAAAAAGCCACTGTGTGTATCCACAAGGCAACAAGGAAAACTAAATAAACACAGGAGAGAGCAAACAACTTAACTTTTGCTTGAGCACCACATCTGCTTAGAAATATCTGGACCAGAACCAACGCACAAAATGCAATTTGAACCAATTTTTCAGTGCTCAAGCTATTAAGTGAAATCCATACTTACAACAAAAACCTCTCCAGAGAATTAGGTTTTATTTGCCACTTAAAGTAACTCTCAGGCTGGACAGGTACTGCTGGCACTGTTCATACATCTTAGGAGAGCAGCAGAAAAAATCACTGCAATTCCACACGGACAACCCGCAGTTACCGGTTTTCCACCTGGGCTGCACACCATTGATCTTGACAAATGAGTCCTGTCAGAGTCGCTTCTTTTTTCCCCCACAGACTTCCTCTGCGGTCATTTTATCTCCTGAGGCTGATCCAGCCTCTAGGAAATGCCTCACTGGATCAAAGCTATCCCCATTAGATCAAGCTGCAATTTATCCTTCCATTTTCTTTGACTAAGGAATCAGGAAGTAGGAGGCATTGAGTTAAACGGAAAACATACCCTTGAATTCATGGTTTATTCACACATGAATCAAACATATCAAACTCTGCTTTTAGCAGATGAACACCCCCACAGCACAGCCAAAAAGTTTATAAAAAAATTAATGTTTAGATGTGAGGACAGCAGACTCACATCTCTGAGCACACACACAAGAAGGAATAACCCAGAAGGGAGAATTGTAACCACATTTAGGCTGGAGGCAGCTGGGAGAATCCCAGGTTATTGATGGATATTGAGGAATTCCATTTTTCAGGAAAAGCACCATGTCCCACTGTTCTCATAACCCTGGCACAAACTTGTGGCTCCTGAAGGGACTTCTCAAAAACAGAGAGCTGAAAGTGGGACATGGGCAGAGTTTGGGTTGGGATTCCCTCCCTGCAGTCCCATGGGCAGGGACTGTCATCAAGTGACCTGCCACATTCTGCTCTCTGCCCCACAATCATTTACTTTTGAAAAACTATTGAAATTTAAATTTTAAAAGTGACATTTCAGTGCTTAAAACTGCATCAGGCCAGGCAGTGCTGAGCCACCCAGTGCAGGGTTCAGGAGAAGGATGGATATTCTCTAGAGGCTCACTAAGTATTTTATTTGCCTGTTTGGGTTTTTATTAGTTTATTTAACCATTGTTTTTTCTTCTCTATGTAGGCTTGGGGAGGGGATAATGTGTTTGCACATTGCAAAAGCACTTGTGGTGAGCTTCTGTCTGATGCTTCTCATCTCAGAGTTTCCCAACAATGCTCTCCTTTGTACAACAAACAACTCCAGCACATTTCTCAAACCTGAGTATCTGACACCTCAAAAGAACCCACAAAACAGAGTAAAAACAAAGCTTAGGGAAAAAAAAAAGCCAAAAAGAGCTTTATAGCTCACAGGATTGAGATATATAAATAGAGATTTAATCTTCTAGGCATGAGTAAAACTTCCATTTCTTCAGCTTCTGTGTGGCTGAACCACAGGGAGCAGCAAACGGCTTCCTGGGACAGCTTCCCAGGGAAAAACCACCCCAGCATTCACACTGCACTGGATTTTCAAAAGGGGAAAGTTCCCAGATCCTTTCTGAGCTTATTTTAGGAAAATATACAAAGCAAAGAAGAACAAAGTGTCCAAAGCAGCATCTTATGCTGTGACAAGGGAAAAAGTAAAAGGGCAAAGGAGGATTATTTTAGAATGCCCTGAACCTGAACAGCTCTGGAAAGCCCCATGAGCCAGGGGCATGAACGAAGGCAAACATAGGGGTTTGTGTTCTCCTTTCTCCAAGTGCTCCCTGGAGGAACAGCCTGCAGGAGAAATGGTTGGGAAGCTCAAAAATCCACCCTGCTGCAACTGCCCTGACGTGGGGCTAAATCCCAAACAGGGCACAAGAAATCTCCTACATTTACCTTAAAGAAAGGAAAGCCGGATGGGGTGTGGATCCTGCTCCCTGGCTCACTGTCCTTGAGCCTTTCCAGGGATGGAAAATGAAAATACACAGCGTGTCTTCTGTCTCTTTGAGCCCTCATGTACCTCCTCCTAAGGGGGACAGAAACATCCCAGAAATCAGACCCAGCTATTGGACAAATGAACTGCTGGGCCTGGGCAGTGAAGGGTTATTTCTGTGCCCAATAAAGGGTTATTGCTATTCCCAGTACCAGGTCATTTCTGCTTCCAATAGCTAGAAATGAAGCAGCTCCCCAGGGTTTCCTCTCTAACTACCCTGTGCTGGCATGGGTCAGGGCCCCAGTGACACAGGCATCTCCATTTGTATCGATTTGCACGCTTTACACCTTTAGGAGATAGAAACTCGATGCTGTTGGAGTTCACTGCAGCTCTGAATTGCATTGCACATTTGCTTCTTTCAGGAGTGTGTGCCTGGCCAGCACCTTGCTCAGCAGACATCCTGTTAGGGCTTGTCTACACAGATACTAAGCATCTTTATCAGCATCCCAAGAGGGGAAATAAAAGCAGGGATTGGAGTGGAGCCAGGGAAGTGCTCCCTCTGCACAGCACAGCAGCCTGGGCTGCTCTGCAGTGATTTACTGACACCTCCTTTGGGCTGAGCTCCGTGTACTCATCCAAGCAAGTGCATCCTTACAGCCCTCTGGGGACTGGCATAAGGAAATCTGGAATATTTCCTACTCTCAGAGGGCAGAAAAACCAGATTTTTCAGGGAAGTGAAAGGCAAGGGAAGTAAAGGTGATTTTACCACACGTGGTTTAGCGGCAGGCTGGGCAGTGCTGGGTTAGGGGTTGAACCCGATTCTTTCAGAGGCCTTTTCCAAACTGAGTAATTCTGTTATTCCTTGGCACCCAGCAGTGACTGTCCCCAGTGTGTTTGTGTGTGTTCCTCAGGGAATTTGCTCCTTGCTACGCAATCCCCCCACCCTAGGGAAAAAGGAACCCCATCACTCATTCCCTGATTCACCATTCCAGCTCTCTTGTCAGGAAGGAAAGGAGCACTCGCCCCTCACTGGGGCTGTCAAATGCAGTTTTAAATACCTCATCCTTTGGGAATAGGTACATAATCGACTGTCATGATCTCAGGAATCTTTCCATGTAAACTCCTCCTGTTCTTATCCCTCTTCCCCAGAAAACCCCACAACAACAAACCCAAGAATCCCCGCCTGACGTGGCTGTCAGGATTTAAAGAACTGCTCTTCTTTTTATGTAAAAAATGGACACTCATCAGCTCTGCAGTTGCCAGAATTCCTGCATGGGAATTAAAAGCAATAGGATTGGTAAATATTAATATAGCTGGATAGGACTGGACAACCACAAAGTCCCTGTGTCCTTTTTATGTCGGTGCATAAATACAAACTACACTACAATAGTACAATACCTGTATATGCCTACAGCATTATCTGAGGACAAACACAGAGAGCCAGAGCCCAACTTTTCTTTCTCTTAAAGTGACCAAACCCCTTCAGAACAGGAAAATGGAGAGAGCCCCAGAAAGAAGAGCTGAATGAAGGGCAGGGGGTTGTTTTCAGGGGAAACCTTGCCTGCCAGGTGGGACAGCCCCCTTGGAGAAGAGGGAACTTTGTCTGCGTCGCAAAGCCTGGTGCTGACCCCGACGTCTTGATTTACACATGGAAAACGAGCACTTTCTTTACCTTGGTGGGTGACCTTGAAGTGTTGTGTCCAAGGAGAGATTCACCTCAGCAGGGCACTCAGGTAAAGGGGATTTTTTGGGAGATCAGGAGATGCTGCTCCTCTCAGGGCATCCTTTTCTGGCAAAGGGAGGAGAGGAGAGCACAACCAAAAGCACAGATGCACACCCCAAGCTGTGAAATTCCTGCTGCTGTTGTTTAACCTTGGAATCTTCCTTCAGGACCAAAAAATTCCCATTAGGATGACTCCAGAAGGAAAAGCAACCTCCCTCTGTTCTCTTAGCTGGTTCTTTCCTTCCTTCTCAGCTGAGAAGCATCTTGTTTAACCACAACTAAAATTGGGGTCTAAGTTAATACTGAGGGGAATGGAGGCTCCCAGCCTTTGGGGATGGAGCAGCCAACAGATGGAACAGAGCAGATGAAATGGGATGCAGATATACAGAAAATAGCAAGAGGGATACAGGCAGAAGATTATCCTCTCCAGTTGATCCTTTTCATTTGTGTGGATACAGGCAGATGCTCGGAGAAATGGGAAAGCACTGAATTTGAAAGGGATAAAAGAAAATGCAGTTTGATACAAGGGATAATTAACTCAGGGAACGTGTGGCTGCAAGGTGATCCGGAGAGCTGAGGGTTCAGGGGATTCAGGAAAGAGGAGACTGGGGAGGGTGAGAATAGCTCAGATTACATCAGATAACACTAAATGCAGAATTCATGCTCGCTGGTAATGGGCGAAACACCGGAGGGTGAGGAGCTGGGAATGAGCTTTCTTGAGGGATATCTTTCCATAATACTCCGTTACAGGGTTTTTAATTTCATCCTTTCAAACCTCTACCACTGAACACTGTTTGACATTGAAAACTGAAATGAAAAAGCTCCAGAGGATGCTCATATTGTAATTCCTCTGATTTATGTAACCGTTTCTGGGAAGTGCCTATTCTCTGAAAACAAACTGCCTGAGCGTGGAGGTAAAACTGCATTTCAGTATTTACCAGGGTAAAATTAACCTTCTGTTTCTGAACCAACAGTGAATCTGATCCATGCCCTGGGGTCCAACTTGCAGCCCCTTGATGGGGGTGCGTGACCTCAGTCTCCCCCAAAGACCTCCTGAGAGGAGGAGCCCTGTTAAACCTCTGTTCATTCACCTGACACACTGCAGAGCCCCTCTGGCTCCCAGGAAGGTGGGACACCTCTCAGTAACTGCCCAAACCACCTCTGAATGAGCATCTGTGTCTCCAGTGCCCTCCTGTTCCCAGGTTTGTGCTCGAGGGGCTGGAGTTTCTGGCTGCTGGCTGCTCCGGGCACGGGATGTGCCTGGCACTTCCACCGTGTGCTGGATGAATGCTTGTGCTGGGCAGAAATAACCCAGCAGATTCCAGCTCGGAGGGGAAGCCCATTCGCTGTGATTTATCCACTTGCTGCAGAGGATAAACACTGATGCCATCATGATTGCCCCTTGTAAAGGTCCTGTCATCTGCAGCAACCTGTGTGTTCCAAGTGCTGTGGCTGCTGCTGCACAGCAGTGAAGCCCTGCTGGAAAGGTGACTCCAAGTGACAGGCTGGCAGCAGCACAGGACCTGCCCTGCCTGGGCACTGCCACTCACCTCAGTTTGAGCACCTCCACAGACAGGAGGCTCCCTGTCCTCCTCACAGTTTGGACACAGCTTTATCTGGCAAGAAACACAAACGTCTTTGAGTCTTAATTCAAAGGTATCCCTGGAAGGAAAATGGAGAAGCCCTTTATTCCCCGCTGGCTGCAAATCCACTCTGGTACTGCCTTGGAGCTTTTTGGAGCACACCCCTGTGAGCTGCTGGATGTCTGAGTTCCCACTGCAGTGTTCTCTCAAGTTTGGGGCACAGCACAGTGTGCCACGATAAGAAAAGAGTGTTTGAGAATTTCCAGACAGTTCTGGCACTAAATCCCACACCCTGTAATCCCTTAAGCATGTGGCATGCTGGAAAGCACTGGAGTTTCACTAGAAACCAGGCATAAACACAGTCCCACATACTTAAGATTATCATCAGCCTGCCAACTCCCTCTTATCTGAGACTTTTTTCATTCTATTTCCTTCTCTTTATCCCCTTTGTGTATCAAGCCAGTGCTTGAGCCCATGATGACAGATCACAAGCCTGCAGCTCAGAGCTACTGCAGGACTCCAATCCTGAATCCCAGAAAAAGCAGCACCTCCAGAAGGGCAGAGGGAAATTCCCTCTTCGATTTCGTGTTCATCATCCCAAACAGATCAGTGCCAGCTGAGCTGTGGGGAGGATGCAGATCACACCTCTGGAATAACAAGCACCAGTGCACTGCTGAGCTTCCCATGCTCCCAGATCTCCTGAGACAGGTTTGCCTCTAATGAAGAGAGAGCTGAGCTCCTGATGGGCCTGATGGGCCAGGGAGGGCTGTCCAAGCTGTTCCCTTTGCTGTGTGCCCACGCCAGGCTGCAGGGAAGGAAGGGGTGTTGCTATATTTCAGCATGGCTGGGATGGAAGCAGCACCACACCTTAACCCAGCAGGAGTGAGGATCCCCCCACATCTGACCTTCAGCAAAGCACAAACCTCATGGTTCTGACTGTGCATCTTCAGAGACTGCAGCATGGGCACAGCTGCACTTTGGATATTCTAGGTAGAAGCTAATTCACGGGCAAGGTTAATCCCAACACTTTAAGTCCCTTTTTCAGACAGATTTTCTGGGGAAAAGTATCTGTGTGCATTTAGAGATTGATTCTGGAGGGAATTTTTTTTTTTTCTGAATATTCACTAGGCATGAATACAAAGGGGATTTTCTACTTTGTAGCACACCACTCTGGGCCTTTTTATTTCTCTTTGGCTCTCTCCAAGCAGGAATGTGCCAGGCTGCCTGCAGTTCTTCAGCTGAGTCCAGGCGTTGGGAATGGTAGGGGCTGCCCACTGCCCCCTCTCCTCCACTGCTGCTGCCCTGTCCAGGCTGATGAATTCCCCTCCTCCAAGGCTCCCAGTTTGGGCTCCTCCTCTCCCACTCACACTTCTCTGAGCAGTTTTGCCAGACAATGTTTGAATATGATCCTTTTAATCGGGTTACTCAGTGTAATACAAGCAAAATGGTGATGAGATGGATGCTGTTACTGCATTCCCTATTTTTATCTCCATTGATTCTCCCGTGTCTCTCATGAATCACCCTCCTGAAAAAGTGACAGGTTTATGTCAGACACAACAAGGCTGTAACAATATTAGCTGCAGCACGAATTCAGCATGACACCAGAATTGTGTCATGCTTGACCCTATTTGATATATCCGTGTGCAGAATCGGCAGCTCAGTGCTGAGCTGCACAGAGCAGGGGCAGATTCTCTCCCAAGAACACATTTTTCCATCCAAAGAAAGGTTTGTGCCTTTACTGCTCACTACCCTGGCTCCAGCCATGGGATTGCATGGAAATAATAATGGTATTTCTAGAGATTGTGGCTAAAAGACATCCCAGCTCTTCAATCCCAGCCTCTTCATTCCGTCCTAGCTGGAATAACTCACACCCAACACCCTTGGTTCTTACTACAAACCAGGGAATTTTGGCATCCTTTCCCTCTGCTGTGGTGAGAAAGGCAGGGCAGAGAAGGAAACCTTTGCAGAAGTGGGAAATCTTGGCAAAATGAGCGGCTGGAGATAAAAAAAAAAATAGGAGAAGGCTTTTTCCTGCTGATTTCCTAAAACTGAGGGAATACAGAACCTTCATTTGCAGTTTGGATGAGCTGCAGTAAATTGCCCAACTGTTCTCTTCTGCCAGAATAATGCACTTGCCAGAACCTCATCACTATAAACTGCTGCAGCTCCATTGACTCCAGCACAGGCAGAGCTAAAGGAGTCTTTGGGTCATTTGTTCTTTTTTTTTTTTCCCTGAGAAAAAGTGTTCTGCCACTTAAAACAAAGGGCAGGGAGCCAGAAGAGATGATTTTGTACCAATTTCTCTTGCTGATTTTCTGTAAGAACTCACAGATAAGAGCAAGGGCTTGGATTTGAAAGAAGTCTTGCAGTTAAATTTACTAAACTTAAAGCTCCTGTCACTGAAGTTTCCTGGAGAAGCTGGATGTGAATTCACTGGGCTCTACCTGTGGCCAATGAGGTTTCTTACAGGGTGACTCCCATGGGACAAGGACCAAGCCTGTGCCCCCTTTCTTCAGCTCTGCCAACAGTAGAAAATTATTTTAAATATGAAGCATGAGCTTGTCAGCACCACTTTCCTTAGAAGGAATCAAGCCTCATTGTAAGAACTGCCATAAAATACACTCTTGGTGTTGCAAACAGATGAGCACAGACATAAAAGTCTGGATTTTTAGCATTAATTAAAGCTCCCCAGCAAAGTTTGCTCCGCATCTCCTAAATTACCTTATTTAAATTCTTTAAAACCCCCAGTTCTCACTGTGCAGATGCTCTGGTACAACAGAGCAGCTCAGCCCCAGTTAAAAGCTTCACACTCTTCTTATTAGGACTTGCTAAAGGTCATCAATTCCAATAAACGTGCCAGGGAAATAACAGTTCTCAGTATTTCCTATCTGTGGAGGTGGGACGGCCTCCCAAGCGCTCTCACTGCCTCTCCTCAGCAGGACACAAGGACAAAACCTGGATGGGAACGCTGGGTCAGGGTTAAGACGGGGAGAGGTCACAATGAGGGCATCCCAAAGTCTTGTGTCCAGGCTGAGCAATCCCAGCCTTTCCTCCCAGCAGAGCTGCTCCATCCTCTGCTCATCCCCCTCCAGGCTCGCTCCAGCAGCTCCAGCTCCTGCCTGTGCTGTGCCCCAGGGCTGGGCAGCTCTGCAGAGGGGTCTGGGGTGCCCATGGGGGACCCTTCCCATCCTGTGAGCACCCTGCACCTCAGGAACTGTGCTGCCGTTTCCAGCCAGCAGCGTTTGGGGCTGCTGTGTTCTCTGGCTTTTGTGAGCAACCATGGAACACCGTTCCCAAGAGGAAACTGCACTAAATTCAGCTCCAAAAGAGGCAATGAAACAGTTTTCCATGCTGGATCCCGTAGGTGCTGTGTGTTTTTAAAGGAGACACCCACTCAGCTCTCTCCCAGGGACCCGTGTCGGGCACAGAACAAGCAAAGCCAGGCTGGGATCTCCCCTCGCTGGAGAGCTCAGAGGAGGGGCCTGGAGCCAGGAACTCAGCCCGGGTGTGAGTGTTTCCCATGGCTGCTGCAAGCAGTGGTTTGTGTTTATTCAAACCCCCGGTATCCCACGTCCAGCGGGGCCTGGAGGAGCAGTCTGCACGCGGCAGAGGACACGTGTCCCCAGCTGGGGTGACGGGATGGCAGCAGCAGATTGCAGCTCCCCAGACTGCAGCTCAGGGCACATCCCACCCCCCCATCTGCAGATGCCTTCAATGTCAGGACATGGCTGAGCCCCAGGCCGAGGTGCCCAGGGAGCCACGGGAAAGGCTTGGGCAGCAAAGCGAGAGCCAGCCATGCCGGGCACGACACGCTCTTCATTTCAGAGAGAAAAATCTCCATTCTTCACAAAACACTGCTCAAAAATTTAATCTTCATTCAGCTCAATGGAGCAGCCTCATAATTTACAGCAGCAGATAAAGCTGGGAGATGTAATGTGAAATATCTGAAGCGGTTCTCCCCCTGATTTAAAATGCACCTTGGGCAGCGGAGCCTGAACTCCCCTCGGCGTGTGTTTCTGGCAGATAAGTAAACAATTTGCAACTTTCTGAGATAGTCACAGTCTAGCAGGAGCTCACATTAAACTGCAGCTGCAGTGCCCCACTGATAAGGTTTTGGGGTGGTTTGGCACAGCTGAAAGGAAGTGGCGCCGGAAGAATAAAAAGCTTTTTGTGTACAAGTTGTTGGATCAGAGATAGCAAGAAGAAAGACATCATTTTTACAGGAGAACTCTGCAAGTGGCCTCGGTGGCAGGGGCGAAGCTCAGGCACAGAGCTCGTGACAGGGCAGCTGAGCAGCCCCACAGGGACAGAAGGGGCAGCAGGGACACAGGGACAGGCTGGGAAGCTCAGAGGACATTTCTAGTTGTGTTTCACACAGGGACAGAGACTTGGACTCAAACCTTTTTTATGAACAGATGAGATTTAAGAGTGAAACCCAGGAGGATGGGAAACACCACACTAATGTTGACTGAGCAACTCCAAAACCCCACCTTTGTTAAAATCCCACTGACTGCACACCAGTTCCACAAGATTTCTGCCTCCTTTACTGCAGCCTTTCGCCGTGGCATTTCGCATTTAATATTTGTAAGTCCAGGCAAATAGACTGGGGCTTTAGCACCCTATTAGGCCATTTTGCTGGGAATCAGAGAACATGCTGAGCTGGAAGGGCTCCATGGGGATCATCCAGCCCACCTGCTGCCCTTGCACTGGACACCCCAGGAACCCCACCTGTGCCTGGCTGTCCAAACACTCCTTGCACTCACACAGGCTTGGAGCTGTTTGGCACAAGCCCAGTTTATCACACAAAATGTGTTTCAACAATTCTGAGTGAAAACAGCCCAGCAGTGACTCCACATCCTTCTTGTGCCCTGTACCAGGTATTTACTCATTCCTCTCTCATTCCCACAGGCTATTAAGGATCATCTCTTTGATTTTTAAGTCATTTCCTATGCTCTTTCTGAATTCCAAGATGAATAAAAGCAAGCAAAATCAAACCGCAACAAAAATATTTCGGTCAGAATTTGTAATTTTGTCTCCAAATTGTGGAGAGGTGTCTTACTCATGGTTTGCTAACAGTTGTTGGTGGTTTATTGCTCCGTTGTGTTCTGTGGCCAGCTAAGCTGTGATCCATGTGGGGCTGCTGAAGTTATTCATGGCGCATTTCAAGTGCTCAGCGCCGATGTGGCAGTGAGTGACAGTCCCAGGAAAAGTGCAGCACAGCTCCAAACCTGACCTAACTCTCAAACAGCTCCCGTGCCACAGTGCCACGATCAAAGGGACTTTTACATGTGTCAGCCTGCTGCTGCAGCAACCGGGATGCTCTGACTGCTGACAGGCACAGCTCTGCCTGAGCCGGGCTCAGATGGCTCCGATTAATCCCCTGGGACTGTGCCAGGCCAGTCAGGATTCATTTGCACTTCCTCGAAAATGAAGTGCCTGTTCCACGGAATCCACTCCTGAAATT
Source organism: Dicaeum eximium (assembly GCA_013396995.1). Taxonomy (NCBI): domain Eukaryota; kingdom Metazoa; phylum Chordata; class Aves; order Passeriformes; family Dicaeidae; genus Dicaeum; species Dicaeum eximium. Next base: position 213,339 of record VWZP01009173.1, read on the forward strand.
CCTGCCCTTCCCTTCCCTCATCCGTAACCTTTATGGGAATGGCTGGGCTGGCACAGGGCCCGGCATGGTCAGGAGAAAGCTCTTGGTGCCACAGCAAGGAGTTCTGGAATGGAGTTGGCTTTTATTGTATTTTTCCCTGAGTGTGAGCGCAGAAAAGGTTATTTTTGGGACAGCAGGAGCTGCATTTTTGGGGGTTGTTTTCCCCCTGGCTGTTTACATGTCAGTGCATCCAATTTCCAGCTCTCCAGATCCTCATTGGGGCTGGGAGGGAGGCAGTGAAAGCCAAGGACTGTGAGCACTGAGCTGTGCCTTTCCCAAAGCCAGAGTTCATCCCAGCCAGCCTGGCTGGAGGATTGCATGAGGACATGTGCAGCTTTGATGGAGACTTCAGGATTTGGAGGCACATCCCACATCCCTGCAGGTGCTCCAAAAGCCTCTGCTTGGACCCTGCTGGGAGCAGAAGAAGGAAACCCTGTGCTGAACAGACACGGGGTAAGAGAACAGGTCAGGGCAATTGTGTGTTTGCCAGTGAGCTACAGACCAGGAAAACCCTTCAATACCTTCCCAAAGTGCACAATGCCCTTCTGGAAAGGGCTTAAAAGCCCCAGATGCTGCTGCTGTATCCAAAATACTTATAATTACAGAGGGCCTGTGTGCCATAGTGGAGAAATCTGTGCGTGTGTCAAAACGGGGGGAAAAAATCTGCATTGCAAGACCCCAAAAGCACCCAGTTTCCATGGAATTGCCTTCTAATTACACGATCCAAGAGTTCAAGGTGTAGAAGTTTTTCTCCTCAGTACTCTCTTGCCGAATCACACTGAGCCTGGCTTTTCTAATCCAGAACCCCTGGCAGGACTCTGCTCTTTTCCCCTCCCCACGGGAGGAGGACAATAAACCAGTGTCTTCAGATGGTTCTCCTTCTTTTCTCACAGCTGCCTGATGCTAAAATAGGTTTTTTCCCCTCCAAGTCTTTGCTGAAGAGCACCCAGGGAGGTCTCTCCGTGCCCATTCTGGTGGCACAGTGGGGCTGAGCAGCCTGTGCTCTGTGCAGGCTCTGCCGTGCCCGAAGCGGTGCTGCTGCTCCAGCTGAGCCCAGGCAGGGCCCAGGAGCCGTGCTGGGGCTGCCAGCAGTGGCACTGGGACACACTGGCCCCCGTGGGATGTCTCACTGCCCACCCAAACTCTGCATTTCGGGAGTGCCTCTGCACCCTGACTGTCACTGCCACCCCGCCAGCCTCCCCCGGCACCTCGGGGCACCAGCAGGGTGGGAGGGGGCTGCTCCTGGACCCTGGCCAGAGCCAGCGTGCTGCAAACAGAATTTGCCTTGAAATAGGCCAAGTTTGGGTGTGCAGAGCCGGGGGCAGGGTGTGGGAACAATCTCGGTGCCAAAAGAATTTGTAACTCTTCTCTTTTAAACTTGTGCGGTCTGAAAGCTCAAAGGAAAAAAAAGCAAAACAAGCCAACAGCAACCCAACTAGAAGGTGTGATTGCAAAAAGCCTGATGGACCAAGAAAAGAAGCTCAAAACTGAGCCTTTGATACCAGTTCTGCCTCTTTGGGCACAGAACTGATTCCCATTTCCCACTGTTTGTGCCACCCTGAAGCTCTAGAGTATTTAAGGAACCTTCTGCACTGTTAGAGGAATTTAAAAAAAAAAAGAAAGAAAGAAAAGATGAAGTTACTTTAACAGCCCTATCAGATACTGGCTTCTGCAGCTGAAGTGAAGACAATGCCAGTGTGGAATAATGAAGCTGTTTTAATTTAGAATTTTGATTTTGCCCTGAGAAAGCAAATTCATCATTTGAGAGCTCATCATTTCCTGGAAAATACCCTCTAACCTTCAGCAGGGAGAGAGAGGGAAGGGTAATAACCTCCCACTGCAAAGCTCGCCCAAGATCATAAACTCATTACTGCAAACTAAAATCTAAAGTCAACCCAAACTAGGACAGACTGGGCTTGCTGGTTGCAGCCCCAAAGCTGTGCAGTAAAACTAATCAGTTCTGGGATGGGATTTGTTTCTTTTGCTGCAGTACAATCTATAGTTTAGTTGGTCAAATCAAGCCTTTCTGAGAAAAGAAGATTAGAGGCAGTTGTTTAAAGTATTGAGGGGGGAGCAGGATTTAAGCTTTATTACTGACCAGGACATACAAAACAGACTGTAATGAAAAAACAGTATTGGGATTGTACTTCCAGCCCAAATGGAAAATGCTGAGAGAGGACAGGGCCATATGGAGGAGCTTAGAGCTCGGGCAAGGGGAAATGCCCTGTGAATGGTGAAATGGGGTGTTGTGGGGAAGCAAGGGGACTTAAAACAACAATTATCACACCTGAACACCACCACAAACAGGCTGCTGGGCAAGAGATAAACTCTGGGACATTGCTTTTTGCTCTGTTTGTAGGAAGGCTCCTCCTGCCCAAAACACCTGATGGCAAACTCTCCTCCCGGGTGGAATTTGGGCGATTCCAGCGCTGCCAGGACTCCATCCCGTGTCTGAGCTGCTCCCGGGGTTACATAAGGGAGAGTCCCATTTCCCAGCCCACCTGGAGTTGGGATACACCTGTGTGAGTGAGAGGGAATGGTGAATGACCCCAGCACAGGCAGCAGTTCCTGTCCCTACAGCCCAGCAGGGCTCATGCGACAGCGAGGGGAGCTCGCCTGTTCGCCCACAGAGCTCCTGGGAAATGCAGCACTGCCACATCTGTGCTGGACTTCACTGTCTGTTCCTCGGGCTTTTCTCTCCCTCAGCCGTGCCTAAACCACCCCAGCTCCAGTCCAAGCTGGACAAACCCCACCTGCCTTCCTCAGTTTGCACTTTCTGCCCTCGGGACCTTTCCTTTCCCTGGCTGCTCTCCAGCCTTTGGGGACAGATGGTGCAGGACAGAAGCCACGGACACCCTTTGGTTTGTTAGCACAGCCCTGGCTGGCTGCTGCAAATCACCAAGCCCCTGCATTATGGAATATTTGAGGACTGCCCTGCACCTTTCCAGCTCACCTGTTCCCTGCCCAAGGAGGTATTTAGGATGTTGTGACCATGGAGGCCCCAGCTGCTGATTTTCTGGCGTGCAGTCCCCTCGGTTTCCCCCTCCCCAGGACATCCCAGCACAGCCACTCACCGAGGCAGCAGCAGATCCCTTGCTGAGGGGTTGCAAAGCATTTTGCACCAGCCTTTTTTAGGGATTTTTAACTCAATTACCCATTTTAAGCCAGCCAAACATTGCCCTGCCTCCCACTTGTACAGTGCTGTCAAATCCAGTGGGAAGGGAGAGGCGTGAAAATCAAATTTTGGATGCTTTGGTAACAATCCTTTAGAAATATTTGCAGCAAAATAATTTTCCCTAAGTATAGAATAAGGAAACTTTGGTAAAGTGTATCACAAAGAATTGATAAACCACTGAGCATTCAGAGTCTAGTGGACAAAATGTGTTTAATGTCTCATCATCTGGTGAGAAAAATGCAGCTGCACTTCCTATCATAAAATAGACTAATTTCTAGATATCTAGATATCTAGTAATAAATACTGTAAATGAACATTTTTTCATGATGTTCAAATATGATAAGGGTCTTTCCAAGAAGGGTTTTTGCCATTTCACACTGATGAAGCTCAGATGTGTGTTAGTACCATTCCCTTCAAAAACAAATTCTCAAAAAGAGTTGACAAGAAGTAGCAGATTTGCACAGAAATTAATGAAGTTTCTCTCTTTATCATTCTCATGAGGGGGAAAACAGCAATTTCACACAGGAAAAGAACTCACAGCTTTAGCCCTGCTTGGGGAAATCCAACAGAGATTTTGAAATCTATATTGAACATTTCAACTTATTAGAAATGGATATTTTGTAGGTTAGACTGACTCGCATGTGTTTGGTTTAAATCTGATATTTCTCAGCTGGAGATAAATGTTATGGGGCTAATCCTTTGTTGTGGAAAACACAATTCACTAAAGGTGGGGATTTTGCTTGAGTAAGGAGTATATCAGTGCAAAGGATGAACCCTTATGTAAATATCCCATTTACAGAAACACAGAAATTACTGAAAATCCTTCTGGTTTCTATCTCCTCACCCTGAGCAATTCCTACAAACCCTGGAACCTGCCCATTTGTTCATTTCCAGGAACTGGTAATTTCAGAGATAATTCCAAGATTCATCAAGCAACTTCCTTTCTTTTTTGAGTAACTCCAGTGCTTGGTTAACAACTTGCTGTTGGTCAGTTCTAACCCAGAATGGAGCTCAGATGACAAACGTGTAAATTTTCACATCATATCACTGCATTTTACCCTTATCACCTATTCAGAATCTGTAATGCATGTCCAGGAATGAGAGCTCTGCATCCAGCACTAACAAATGGATTATTCTGTTGTTGCTGAGATGTCTTTGGAAGCTGTTTCTGCACCTGAGCATCTGCTCCAGTTCATTACTGTTCTTCCTTGGAGATCATTTATTTCATACAAGTGGAACAAGTAGCATAGATAAGAAGGACTTGGTGTAAAAACTGAAAATTCCTTGGAATTCAAGAAAAAAATATTGGGGTCATGAACTTTAAATGCACTTTTATGTAATACAGTCTGGTGGGTAATGTGCAGATAAAGATGGTATTTCCTTGGACAGCTCCATTAGCTCATGTGTCAAGGGAAAAGCTTTTGAACAGGAGTGGGGAAGAAACACCCAGTAAGACACCAGCATTTTATTTTATTTTATTACTGAAACTTAAAACTCCATTTTTTCTCAAAATCCGTTACTTTTATCCTAATGAGTCCGTTTTACTGGCGACATTGCCATCCCTCATTTTTTGTTCAGAGAGCTGGAAAAGGAGTCATTAGTCAGATGCTGAGGAATAACTAGAATTCATATCACTCACACGTCCTTTCTCAACTAATTAAACACCAGCAAGACAATCCATTCATTCCTATTACAAGCCAGAAAAAAAATACTAATAAAAACCAGATCTGAAAGCTCCCTGACAGTGGAAAATGCAATTAAACTCTCAGCGCATGAATCCGAGTACAAACTGCTGCACTTTCTTGCCTTAATTAACTAAAACACGGGGAGGACAATCTGATGGCTTAATGGCATTTCCTTCGCTGTCAGAAATGCTTGGGGATGATTTTATGATGTTATCACAGAGAGATTTGGAGGAGTTATTGCCATTACTCCTCTCTGCCACCTCCAAGAGTGACAGATTCCACGGACAAACTTTGCTGCCACTAACGGATGTGCAGGATTAATATTTGATCACATCATTACTCTACAGGCAGCATAACCACGGCAGGAAGAATACACTCAATATTTTATGTATTCCCAGCCCCTAACGCACCCCGAGCATCGATTCCCCTGCACCTCCCTGTGAGAGCAGCACAGTTTGTCAGCTTTACAGCCCTTTCTGTCCTGGTGGCAGGGACCGGGGGGATTCAGCGCCGGGCTCCCATCCCTGCGTGCCCCGGGAGAGCAAATCTGACCCAGAAATTCTGGAATTCCCCCGGCCTGAGGCAGAGCCTGCACCCCACCCGGGGCAATGTAGGGGAAGAGCCCTGGAGCAACGCCTGGCCGGGCACAGCAGGGGCAGCACAGAAGTCCTGTGGGGCACAGGGTGCCAAAGGGAGCACCCCAAAGCTCTGCCCTGCGAGGCCGAAGGCAGCTGTGAAGCCGAGCTTTGGTCCTGCACACGGGCATTTAGGCTGAGCTCAAGCCCTTTAAACACTGGCACGCTCCTCCTTCCTTCGGAGGCTATTCCCTCTGAACCAGAGTGAGTTAAGGCAGCATTTCGTGCGTTTGCAGAGCATCCCGATGGTGCCTGTGGCTCAGGGATTTGAACACGATTTTCTTCCCCAGGTTTCACCGGGGGAAATGTCCCTGAATTCCCGCTGTGTTTGTGGGATCACCCAGCTCTGCGTGCTGCGTGCACGGCTCCGCGGCAGGGCGAGCAGGGAACAGCAAACTCCACCTGGGAAAGGTGAGCGCAGCCGGGAGCCGAGGGAAGATGCTGAGCTGCGGGGCGCTCAGTGCCCCCGGCTCTGCTCCCCTCACGTGGAAAGGCTGCGCCCTTCCTTCATTTCAATGCTCCGAGCCCGCGTCCTTCGCTCCCCGGGCACCGGGAACATTCCCGTGGGTTTCGGGGAGCGCTGCTGCGGGGCAGCTGAGCGGGGTTAGGGCTTGCCGGGTCAGGAGGCATCGACCTTCAGCTCCGCACGGGAACATAGCTTTGGGAATTGCGGGATGCTCTCCGCGCCGNTTGTTTTTGTTTGTTTGTTTCCTTTTCCCCCCGCCTCACGTTCAGTGTTTTCCAAGAGAAAAAGGGATAGACAGAAACAACAGCGTGCCAGATTCTACCTACATTTCTCCCACAGTCTCTCCTAACCCCGAACTCTTCCGATGCTTTGTATTCACCGTCTCACTTGACTGACACAAGAAACCCACTGTAGGAAAAGAGGCTTCCTGTGAGCCGATCCCCGTTTCCATGGCGCGGAGTTTTCTACTCAAAAATAAATTCCCGTTTCGCGGAGATTTCCGCGCAGCCCCGCGGAGCTGCCCCTGCCCGGGGGTAGCAGCAAACGCGTCCCGCATCCCTCCAGCTCCCCTCCGGAGCCACAGCCGCCCGCCCTGCGCTCCGAGCCGGGACACTCCGCACCGCTCGGCACAGATTTTGGGCTCACCGAACCCTTCCTGCGGCGGGGACAGAGGGGCCCTGCCGGCTTCGGAGGAGCCCCGCGGAGCGCCCGGAGCCCACAGCCCGCAGGCTCCGGGGATGCTCCGCCGGGATCTCCGCGCCCAACTTCCCCGGCACCTCTCACCGGGGCGAACTTTGGGCGGCGGCCCCGCGGAGCCCCGCCAGCGCAGCGTCCCCGAGCACCATGAGCATCCCTGAACACCCCCGAGCATCCCTGAACATCCCCGAGCATCCCGAGTGCCCCCGAGCATCCCGAGCATCCCCGGCTCCGGCGCGGCGGCTGCGCCGAGCGGGAGCCGCGCAGGTCCCGCCGCCCGCCCGGGCGAGCTCCCCGCGGGC
>VWZP01009173.1:220637-253627 GCA_013396995.1 Dicaeum eximium
CGGGGCGCTGGGACAGGGACAGCGACAGGGACAGGGACGAGTCCTGGAACAGCTGCCCAGGGAGGGCGTGGAGCCTCCATCTCTGGGGACATCCCAAACCCACCCGAACGCGTGCCTGTGTCACCTGCTCCAGGTGGCGACACGGGTTCAGTCTAGATGGTTTGCAAAGGTCCCTTCCAACCCCAGCCATCCTGGGATTCTGTGACAGGGACAGAGGAACAGGGGGAGCGGCAGAGCTGTCCCTGTCGCCGTCCCTCCAGCCCCCGCGGGTCTCTCCCCGCAGCCCCTGCTCGGCACGGGAGAAGCTCTCCCCCCGTGCCCTCCAGCCCCGCAGCTCCCGATTTTTGACCTCCCGGTGGCTCGGGGCTCCGGAGGGATGTCCTACTCGGGACAGCTCCGTCCCGGGCCGCCTGGCATGGGACAGGTGACGGTGCACAGGTGTGCAGGTGAGGGACGGCCCTGGGGTGCAAGGTAGCCCTGGGTGTACCAAGCAAGGGACAAGCGACGTGTCCCCTCAGCGCCTGTCCCCAAGCGTGGCAGGAGCCTCAGCAAGGGGACAGCAGGGCCGGGGACAGGTGTCCACAAAGTGATGGATCCCCGAGGCCGATTTTGAACTCTCAGTCACAGCGATCATAACATCCCCTGGCCTTGGCTTGGCCACCAGATCGCTTTCCCCTGGAGACTTGGGGGTCTCAAGTAAAATTTTTAATGTGGATTTTGAAGGTTCGGTGAAACTCGGAGTGCTTCACCATAAAGCAAACACATGGGTCCTGAGCTGCTCTGAAAAAAGAAAACACCACCAGAGGAGAATGACTCCCACCTAGCAACAGAACTAAAACTGCATAGCTGAGATCCAAAACTGAAATAATTCAGATTTGTTTACTTAGCGTTCCCCTCCAGCCTGCCTAACTATTGTTGCAGAAATGAACTCCTCCGAGCAGTGGCAGGGCAAAGCGTCCACACCATGTCTGCAGCCAGCCCCAGAGGGACCCTGGGCACAGCTCAGAGCATTCTGGGCTGTGCAGGAGCCCCCAGGGCTGGCATTCCCGGCAGGACTGGGGCTGGAGCGCCCCGAGCGTTCCCAGCCGTGTTTCTGGGGCTGTAGGGTGTGTTCCCCTTTAACTCCTCTGCCGTGACCCTAACGAGCCTATTTAGGCCTGCCCTGAGCACCTGGGCTCGGCTCTGGCCCAGCTTATCGCAAATCCCGGCTGCTCTGTCCCGCCTTTCTCACAGGCAGCTTTGGAAACCATTGCTGTGGCCTCAGTGGCCCAACGCCGCTGTCCTGCCCCTTTGCAGGAGGTGTTCCGCAGCCCCAGAGCGGCCGGGATGGGGAATGAGCCATGGCTGTGCCTCAGGCTCCTCTCGGGCCTCCGCGGCTGTGACCAGCGAGCGCCGAACCACGGCGTGTCCCGGCCCAGCCTCGGCCTCTCCCGACGTGCAGAGACATCCAAAGTGAGTATTTCACCCACTCTGAGGGGAATTTTTCCACAGGTACCTATCTTGTGCTAATTATGTCGGCGTGTGTGCACACGCTCCGTAGCAAATCTGGGAGTGGGGGAAGGCCATATTTTAATTTAGGCTAAATGCTGGTAAATATTGTTCCTCTGCTAGTTTGTGGTGGCTAAGCTATAAATTAAGGTATACATCAAGTTAAAGTGCTGCTAAGTTTAAGTGTTGCTAAGCTTTAGGCTGTGTTCCTTTTCATCCCTGTTTACACACACCTGGGTAGTTCCAGTTCATTTCTGCTTTGATTGCTTGGATTTTGTTTGGCTTCGTTGTTGCTTGTTGAGCCTTAGTTCTCCTTTGTAAATAGAGTGAATCTTGGCTGTGAACCTCTTGTGCTTTGTAGCTTAATATTAAACCTGTCTTTTCCTCATACCCTTGATTTTTGAAGTGACCTGCATTTTTCCCAGAATGTTTTGGTGGTCAGAGCCCCACTTTGCATTTCTCCCAGAATGTTTTGGTGGTCAGAGTCCCAATTTGCATTTCTCCCAGAATGTTTTGGTGGTCAGAGTCCCAATTTGCATTTCTCCCAGAATGTTTTGGGTTCACCAGGGACAATTTCCGCCTGAAATCGGCAATGTTGATTTCTTGTTTGTTATCTAAGAGTAAACATGTAGCACGTTGATATTACCAGTGGTAACAGAGTCCTTTACACAGGAATTTGAAGTCTTTACTCTTGTTCCACAACGTGGAATTCTAGTTGGATATAATGTGTGATTACTACACAAATTGCAGTTTATATAATACTGTTAGGCTGATGGCTAAAACCTTGTCTGATATCAGGGCTTCATGACTGAATTTGGGGATAAAAATACCTCCTTCTCACTTCCTGTCCTTCCAGAATTCTGGTTTGAGTTTGGAAGCAGCTGCAATATCAGAAAAACGAGTGTGTTCAAACATGTAGGGAAATGTGGAAGTTTTCCAAAAAAACCCTGGAAGTTCTCTCAATTTCTTGGTCAAATTCTGAGAAATGTGAACTCTGTTGCCCTCAGGACTTTAACCAGGCCCTACCCAGTTGAAGGTACTACAGAATATTTTTAGAAGTTTCCCCCCTCTCTCTTTAACCACATGTGACCAAAGCAGCCCTGAATTCCATGTAAGTGAGGAGGTAAAATTAGTTTTTAAACTCAAAAATGTTAAGACCCAAGTACTTTAGCTGGAGCCCCATAACACATAAGAAAGCAAATACAAATGAAAAGGTCACTGTGATCACAGCAAGTTTAAGCATCACATTTTAAAAAGCTCTTTTTTGGCTGAAGTGCTGTCTTCATGTCCCCAGAGCCATAAATGCAGTCCCCTTTCCACTAAAATTGCCACAGTGACCCTCAGAACAAACCTGCTCTGATCTCCCCCACTCCCAGGGCAGCATTAACCTGCAGAACTGCCTCTCCCTGGGCTGGGGGAATTCTGTCCCCCACAATATTCAGGTAAAAGGCACAAATAACCCAGGACTCAAACACAACCCTCTGCAAACTGTCCTCAGCCAGAGCCTGGCTGCAGTTCTTCTCCAAAATGGGATATACCAGAGACTTTTGGAGAAGAACCCCCTGTACATACACAGAGAATCCTGGCACGTCCTGCATCCAGGAAGGAACTTCTGTTAAATTCTACCTAGTCACACTTACAGGAACCTGGAGAGTTCCATGAAAGGAGTGGGAGCCTCTGACCAAGGACAGTGTTTCTGCTCCTGGAGCTCTTTCCATGGTTCCTTTTCACAGGAGAAACAAACCCCCACACCAACAGCCTTTTAGCAGATAATGAGGAAGGGAGAAGAATTAATTTTGTGTTTTTATTCCACTGCTCTGTTTTCCCAGTGCATATTTCTCTTTTCTGCCATTTGTTACTATTAATTACGAGCAAGCTGGTAGGGTAAATTAATGACTGGCCCAAATCTCTGCCAGCATCATTTCAATGTGTCCTAACTAATTTTTCTCCTTCGATGCTTACTTCAGAATAGTGACTTAAATGTCAACAAGAGAGTATTTCACTTTATTAACTTTGTTCAACTTGGTCCTGGCATTGTAAACTCTTTTCCACTCATCCACAGAAGTGGGACGGGATTTTAGGGAAAAAAAAAAGCTCCACTGCCTAAGAACTACTAAAAGTTTGCTCACAAGCAGGAATGTTTCCATTTAAACGTGTAATATATGCTTTGATAGCCCATATCATTATTTACATAGCACCTGGTAAAATTAAACCCACAGACAGCTGCAGTTTTTGGGTTTAAATCTCTGCATTCTAAGGATGACTCTGTGAATGTTTTGTCTCTCCCTTGGCATCTGCATGATCTATATACCCACACAAAATAAAATATGTGATAAAAACAAGAGATGGGGTTTTGAGGATGTGTATAAACAGGTTTAAATTTATATGTATCAGCACACAACTGAAAGGATACTTAGAGTGTTTTAAGAACTGTGTGTTACACACATATAAAATATAATCTGTGTGCTATTATACATAAATGTGTCACTTTACTCCTGTGAGCTGGATCCGAGAAGGGAAGGTGAAGGGAGAAGGGGAAGTGGAGCTGCAGGGAGGCAGTGAGGATGAGGCAGGAATGATTTGGCATGGATGTGTCTCGGGAAGCTCCCATCCCGTTCCTGTGGCTGCCACCCAGGGGTCAGGGAGCCCCGGGCTGGGTGCGGAGGTTGGCACACGGCAGGGAGGAGGAGAAGGGTTTTATTCCTTGGAGAAAAAGAGGGTGTTGAATTTGCAGCCTGAGGAGCCCCCGGGTGTGCTCTTGCTCAGGGGCCCTCCCCAGGCTGTGCCCAGCTTTGGCAGGCACAGGCAGGTGCCAGGGCTCCCTGTCCTTCCCTGGGCCCCTGCCGGGACTGAGATGGAGCAGCCCTTTCCTGCTGTGCCCACTCCCTGGGCTCCAGGCTTGCACCAAGCCCTGCAGTGTTCTGGTGGCCGAGCTGTTCCTCGCCCAGACACCCCTGACACTGCAGCAGGGGCTCCCATGAGCACAGCCCCCTGCTAAATGCAGTCAGGGGAGGAGAGCTCCTTCCAGGGGCAGCCAGGTAGCACAAATGGTGTTATCCCAGGGGCTGGCTGTGACTGGGGTATTCTCGTGTGGCTGCTGGAGCCCAAACCAGCACAGACTGCCTTGGTGCCAGCACCCTGGGGATGTTTCTGAGGTGCCTCTCCTCTCCTCTGCAGAGTTCACATTGATCTCGAGCTGCTCTGGTGCATCTGCAAACCCATTCCTTGCATGTTTTGCCTTTAATGATGCTGAAGACTTTGGCATTAGCATTGTGTTGTGAGGTGAAGAGACACGTTCCCTCTGCCCTCCATTCCTGCCTGTTTTGGTTTTGTTTTGAGCTTTTTTTTTGTCATGGCTAATTCACATTCTGCCCACTCCGTTGTGTTGCTGCATGAATGCTCTCTGCAGCGAGCTGATGAGAGACCATGATTTCACCCACTGGAGGCACTTTGCTGCTGGAAACAGGACAGGATAATGCATTGCAGCCAAACTCCCTTTTTTTTCCCCCTGTGCTGTGTCAAAAAATTAGGGCTGGCATCATCAACTGCTGAAATGTCCCTTTGGAAAAAGCCCTGTCATAACAAACTCGGATGCTCTGAGCATCTTTTCCTCTTGGCACTGCTATTCTGTGACCCAAGGCAGGGGCAGGAGGAGATCATCAGCTCTGAAACCGTGCAGTTGTAACTGAGAAACCCAAGGCCAGCATTCCTAGATAGCTTTTTTTGCAGTTCTGAAGTAGCTTGAAGTGCAATTGAAATATTCCAGTTGATGCAGGGCAGCCTCTGTAGCTGTGCAGTGTCTTTTAGGAATGAATGAAATGCTTGCCCAAGCTGAGAAGTTAATCAGCACAGTCGTTTTTATTGCTTTGCATTACTTAAGTCTTCCTTCACAGCACTAATTCCTGATTCTCTCCTACTTGTGTAATTTATACAAATCTGATTTTCTCACCATGATAAATAAATTGTTTCTCACTCCTGGTTTTACGTGTTTGACCAAGGAGGAGAGAAGAATGGAGAGGTATCGCATGAAATATTGGGAAAAAAACCCCAAAGCAGCAGAGAAAGCTTCATTTTTTGTGCCTCTGAGTGGATGTGCTTAGAAGCCTCCCTGGTTATCCACATGAACAGCATTAAACCCGAGCACAGAGCTCAGGGCGAGATAATTCCGAGCAGCTCCGTGTGCTTCCCGTGGCCCTGTGCCAGCCTGGGCTGCTGTGCCACCCCTGCCCATGGGCAGTGTCCCTGGGGCTGTGCTAGGGACAGAGGGGGATGTTCCATCACCAAAGCCATGGAATTTGCACATTGGATGTGAGATCCCGGTGCTGCAAGCCAAAACAACTTGAGAGCCACACAATGATGTGAAATCGGTCAGATTCTTATCCTGAGCTGCAACACAGCCCAGGGACCCAAAAATCCAACCTCTGTCCCTGGAGCAGTGCCATTAAAAATAAGGAGCTGCTGTTGTCCCCTGTGACAGGGCAGGGAATTCCCGGGGTCCTGGATACAACACCAGAGTTTAACTGTGGGGCAGTCAAAGACACAAATTAATCCATCCTTACCAGAAGCAATGAGGGGTTTCCCTCTGGGCATTTGGGATTAAATTGCTGGCACTAGACTCAAAAGATCTTGGGGGTTTTTTTTTCTTTCTCAGATTAGATAAAGCATTGAGAGCAGGCAGAGGCCAAAATTCTTCACGTGTTGTTCTGATATTTTATGCTTGGTATCCTCACCTGGTGTTCACTGCAGTGGATTTCAGCCTCAGTGGGGTTGGGTTTGTTCTGAGTTTCTGGTTAATGTGCACATTCTCCCTGATGTTATTTATGGTGGCATTAGCTCCTGTACAATGATTTTTATCAGCTTTACTAATTAATGATAATCTTGCTGGGCCATCTCCACGGGTAAATATTTTAGGGGAGATTCTTGATTAAAAACATTGATAAAAGGAATGGAAGTGATGGCATTGTTAAGGTGTTCTGGCTAGCAGGTTCCCTTCTGAAAATCATCTGGGATTTCTTGGAGGAGGAAGCTTGGGAAGGCTGTGCCAGGATGACAGGTCGTGTTCCCATGTTTGTGTTTCCATCTGGCTTGCAAAAACAGTCACTTTCAATGGCATAATTAAGAAAGGTTCCCACTAAATTCTGGCGTGTGGGGTCCACAGTCCCAACCAAGCATCCCCTCTGGGTGACAGAGTGGCTGAAGCTGGGAGACATCCTGGGAATCCTCTGGTTCCACCCAAGGGTCACTTCCAGTCTGGGTTTCAGCATCTCCCAGGACAGGGCCAGCCTGTGCCAGTATTTGATGACTCTGCCAGTGAAAACATCTTGTCTTATGCTCAGAAGTCAGATCCAGCTGAGAAGCCATCTTAAACCAAATTAAAAATGGGACAAAGGGTTTGTGCTGCAAAATCTTCTAAATAGATTAAAAATTTCCTCTGTGCAACAGCAAAATGAGGTAAAAAGCCTTTTCTTCCTTTATTCAGCAGGAAAGTGTGAGCTCCACAAGGGGTGACCTACATATGCACTTGCTTGTTTGTTGAGCTCAAAACCTTTGCTCACATCTCATAAATCAGAATCATTTAGGTTTGAAAAGACTTCTAAGATCACGGAGTCCTCCATGAGTTTCTTAAATATCCACATTAATTCATGTTGAATCTCATTAATCTTGAATTGACAGAGGGGGGAAAAACCCACACAAAATAGTGGAGAGCATTTCTATTAAAAAAACAAAGCTGAAATTAGGTCTCTTCCTGTCTTTTACACAATAAGTGTCCTGGGTAAGATCTACTTTTAGCAACCTGTTGAGTGCAGGGGGGTACCAGGAGCAGCAGTTCTCAGTCCTGGGGGCATTCCAAGGCAAATCCAGGGACCTGGACCATGAACACAAGAGTTTGGCACCTTTTGGAAGCGGCAGCAGGGAAACAATCGTGGGAGCAGCTCCCGTGCCTGGCCTGGAGCTGCTCAGAGCTGGGCTGGGGCACTTGGGGTGGTGTGACCCCGAGTGAAGCCACCCCTGTCACAGTCCATGGGTACTTCTGGATGTGCCACACATGGCCCTGCTGCACCTTCCCCAGGGCAGCTCCAAACCAGGTCAGGCAGGGCTCGGAGGGTTGGGACATCTGCTAAGAAAAGCCCAGGTGTGAGAAACATCCTTCAGCCCTGGAGGAGGGGCTGTCAGAATGTTCTCCCTCGCTTTAAAATATCTTTTTAACTCTTCAGTTGCAGAGAAAAACCCTAAATGCAGGGAATCCACAGCAAATCTGCTGTAGGTTGTGGAGACAAGGATCTCAGTGGAGCAGTGCTCGTGGTGGATGAGATCCCTAGAAACCCTTTCCTTTCCTAAAAGGAAAACCAGATTGGCTGGCAAGGAATTGGGTATATTAAAAAAAAAGAGCTAACAAACATAACAAAGAAATTCACTGTGTGCAGTAGTGTGGCTTGCACAGAACAAGGGGAAAACATTTGCATTGTTTAATGTTTTCTGATTTTAATAATTATAGTTAAAAAGTTTCCCCGGCAAGGTTGTGATATATAGAGCTCATTGTAGTTTGGTGATTCTCCATCTGAAATGAAGGGAAAGAGAAAAATGATGGCTCAGATTCCTGCCTTTGCATATCCCTTTTCAAATGTATAATTTATTATCATGTACCTGTGTATATTTTAGCCTTCATTTTTCAAAAAGATGTCCATAAATTAAACAGGAATTCGGCAATCACTGAAGATTTATTTTGTCACTAATGATGGTCTAGTAGAGATACAGGTAAAATTCTAAAGGCAATTTCTTAGGGCTTGAATAAATTTGCTTTTTAGCTTCTTCTTTCTGGAAAAGTTAACAAGAAGCAGCCTGGCCATTTCTGGGAGAAAAAGTGTCCATATTTCCCCAGCGTTATAAACCAACAAACAAATCTTACAGATATTTCTTTGAATGATTCATTCATGTTGCCCCACGGCAGGTGCAGTTTGTGGTGTGCCTTGTGAGGAGTCAAACATCATTTCCTGCCTGCCCTTGCAGTACAGGGGGGGATGAACACTCCTGCAGCTTTGCTGTGGTTTGTTTTTATTTGCTTTTGTTATGGTTAGGGTTGGGGTTAAATGTGTGAGACGCTATTTCTTATTTGGTCTTAGATGTTTATTAGTTTTTAATCTATATTACAAGTCTTACAGGCTGTGAGTTTTACCGTACTTCATGAACAAACTAAAAAATTGAGCTCTTTCTCTCTCTCTATATGTATATATCTATTCCTGGCAGTGCCCAAGGCCAGGCTGGACAGGGCTTGGAGCAGCCTGGGACAGTGGGAGGTGTCCCTGCCATGGCAGGGGTGGCACTGGGTGATCTTCAGTGTCCCTTCCCACCCAACCCATTCCATAATCTTAAGGGAAGTTTGGTGTGCTGTCTCTATGAGACTCTTCCTTTACAGCACAGGGCTCTTTCACCTGAACAACCTGCCAGCCATAACAGTTTGTGACTTTTGCACCTGAGTCAGGCAATTTTAATCCTAAGCAGTGTAAGAGCGCAAAGCTTTCTGCTGACACAAAAATAACCCGGGTCTTGCTCGTGGCAGAAGGACCCTGACTCTGGATGCTGTGCAGCACAGAACTCTGTGTTCAGAGAAAGAAAAGGGAATTATAAACCCCCCGAACTCTGTGGGTATAGCAGCGCTTTGCCCTCCTGTGAAATACCTGTAGAACGAACCTAAATGTGTCCCTTTCATCGAAAATGTCAAAAGAAATCTTTTTCTTGCACAAAAGCACTCTGCAGCCATGTGCCACAGAGGCGAGATGTAATTCCTGCTTTGTCAGCCTGGTGAAATTCCCATTGCAGGGGGCAGAGACTCAAAATACTCCAACAGGGAATTTATTTTAGTGTACTGGCATGGCAGTGGCATTGCAAGACATGAAGACAATGACAAAACTTTGCCATTTGCCACATAACCTCAGGAAAATGTGCTCTGCTATTGTCCTGTACTTGCCTAATTGGGAGACCTTGGCTGTTTGTAATGGGGTTATTTGTAACAATGAATTGTGTTCAGAGACCTTCTAACAATGCTTCCAGAGAGGAGCTGAACCTATACTGAGGTTTACTGAAATTAATAACAACCCTGACAAATCACAGAATGAACTAGGTTGGAAAAGGCCTTTGAGGTCAAGTCCAACTTCTGTTTATCTAAAGCAGCTACTGCAGGATGTTGTGCTGACACCTCAGACAGTGCCAGAAATTCAGGTGAACTGGGGAAGTCCTCAGCTGTGATTGACAGGAGCACCCTCTGCAGAGAGGTATTGATAGAAAGTGCCATTTTATTATTTCTGTTCTTTATTATCTCTGTTTTGCCTCAGCCACACTCAGAGCCCCTCCTCTGAGGCACCACACAGGGAGTGGTTTTTCCAAATCCACCCTTAAAATAAACTTGAGAAACATTTAAAGGTTTTCAGGGATAAGGTGATGAACAGCATTCCTCTGGAAAAGAAGGGTTAATTGTTAGTGGTATCTCTGTTATAACTTCAACATCTTTTCTGTTAGAAAGAAATCAGACTTCCATACAATGACTGAAGGTGTCAAATGCTGTTAAAGACAATTAGAGGGGGTAAGAGAGGTAAGAAGGGTAATTTCATTTTATTATGAGGATTCAAATGCACTGAGTGACTGGAGTGCACAAAATCCTCAGTATGTGTCCTTCAGTTTTCTGCTCCTGTGAACCCTTGAACAGAGTGGTTCTCCCTGAGCAAGCAGAAAAATCTGTGAAATATTCAATTTCTGCTGAACTGTGTTATCATAACGATTTGGGGTGTTTGATTCATTCCTGTTATCTCCATCTGAAGTGTCTGAGGGAAGGGAGGAGCTGCTGACAGGAGGAAGGGGTGGGAGGGAGAGGTGTTACAGATGGACACCGCCAGAACTCGCTTTGCTCAGTGACACTCCGTGAAGCTGAACCTTCAGTAGATTTGCAGTCATTAGAACGCGTTTTATCTTCATCTCATAATTACTTGTTGTCATTTCAGTGATGTCTCTTTGATGTATTAGGATGGCAGGTGAGCTGTGTGCAGTGCCAGGTTTGTGGCTGTGAAATCCAAACTCGGTTTTGCGTTTGTTGGCTTCCTGTAGGTGTGTGGGTGCTGGGGTCCGGGCTGGGCATCCTCTCAGTGGACAGGTCTGGGCTGTGCAGGTGACTTGTGCTGCCTCTCTGTGATGCAGTCCTCTCCCAAGGGAAGCAGGCATGGCCAGCACACCTGGATGGGGTCAGTATATCAATATATGACCTTTAAACAGTTAGCTGGGAGAAGGAAAAACCTTCTGCTCAAAGCCCAGGCAGAACAGCTCTGTGCCAAGCCTTGGCAAGAGGGGATTTGTTCAGACACGTTGCGGAGGGCAGCAGCATTCCCCAGGCAGGGATAACACATCTGCTTGGACAGAGCCCTGATGGCAGAGCACTGCATAACGCAGCTCTTGACCTGTTTGTGTCTTCCTGTGACTGTCCCAGCCCCAAGGCCTTGGGCAGGGCTGTGATGCCCAGCTGGGAATCTCTGTTCCCTGGCTCTGTGCTCAGGGCACAGGAAATACTGGGTTTGCTCCTTCCAGCCTCTTTTCCCCACATGCTGGGAGAACACACATGAGAGTGGCATTTAGCCCATGCTCATTAGAAAGTTTCCAGAACAGAGAGGAAGTGGCTGTTTGGGATTGTCTTCTCATAGGGAAATAAATTTGTTGGAGAGCTTGAGTTTTATTAGTTCTCTTCAGAATTAAGCATTTCCTAAATGATTTATCTGTTTTGTAGCCTAAAGGCTGGTCTTATAAACCACTTCAGGGCAAAGATAACGTTTTTTATCCCCTTAAAAGACTTCTGGTGCTTAAGGCTGTGTGTGGTTATTTATCTGACTTCTATTCAGATGTCTCATTTCTGCAGCATCTGATCATCCCTTGGCTGTGTGGTGGCAAAACTTTGCCTCCTTCTCTTTGGTTCTCTCTGAGGGTTTCTTCAGAGCCTACCAGGGGATGGAAGGAAAAGGAGAACGGGGTTTTTACAGAGTATGGAACGTCTTTGGGGGCACCTGATATTTCTGTAGCGAGGGCTGTGTTCCCACAGGGAGCCCTAAGGTGACAGAGGAAGGGAAGAGGGTGCTGGGGACTTCCTGAGAGGGGAAATAGGAAGCAAAAAAACCCTTTCTGTGTGTGTGTTTATGTAATCCTGATACATAAAGAGGACCCTCTGGCCAGGATTTTGCATCAGCTGAGGCTGAGTTTCTACTTTGGAAAGGAGGAGGAGGTGGTCCCTGCTCAAGGTGATGCTATAGGAACCCAGCAGGCCTGGGAAGATGTGGCCAAGGCTGTCACCTGTGATTTTATTGCTTTGTCTGCTGGGGGAGGGCAGGAAAATGTCACATGTGCGTGCAGAAAAATCCTGTTTGACATTTCCTTTCCATTCTGGAAACTCATTGCTGCAGAGTCCTTCCCAGTGTGTCACCATGTCCTCAGTGAAGTGAACAAGCTTAGAACATATTGTTGGGGATGCGGGGGAATGAATCATTTCCCATTTTAAAAAATGGCTTTTAAACCTTCAGCTTCCCTTTAGATGAGCTAAATACCAGTAAAGGGCAGAAATCAGCATTGTGCCTGGGGCCCTCTCCCCTTCCTCTCCGGTGTGACCAGGTTTCATCTCTTTTGTCTGGATTGCAGTCAGTGCAGCAGCTTTCAGAGTGTTGTTAATGCCAGGTTCTGGCCTATATTTTCCTCTTTCAATCATGACTATTATTCTGGTTTGTGCAGCCCTGTAGGTGGGCCTGGCCCTTTGTGGGTGAATAAAAAGGCCACCTCTTCTCTGCAGAGCTCAACATTTCAGTGTGGAGCTCCCATTCTGTATTTTCAGAGCCCTTTTGTAGAACACAGAGCAAAGACCTGGACTCTCCTCCCTGCAGGGACACATTAAATGTTTCAGTGATGTCCCTGAACAGCTTCAGAAGAAAAAAAAATAATGCCTTGTTCAAGCTGCACTTGCAAATATTTCAGCATTGAAAGTGAATCCTGGCATTGGTGAGGAGCAGTGGTTGCTCCATTCATCTGAGCCTTGGGATTAGTTCTGCCTTAATGAGAGGCTGTTTCCAAGAGGCTGCTTGGCCACGAGAGAAGGTCTGAGAGGTGCAAAAGAATCAATGGAAGGAGAATGGGTGGTCTGAGTGGTGGAACGGGGCAGAACTGAAACCAGCTCCCATATTAGTGGGATTACACTGAGCATGAATATTGCTTTGTTGTCCCACACTCCTGCAAATTAATTATTGCCTGAATGCTCAGAAAGTGAGCAATTAATTG
Organism: Dicaeum eximium; assembly: GCA_013396995.1. NCBI lineage: Eukaryota > Metazoa > Chordata > Aves > Passeriformes > Dicaeidae > Dicaeum > Dicaeum eximium. The sequence continues at coordinate 233,421 of VWZP01009173.1, forward strand.
GGTACTCTCTTGTGAAGTACTGTCTGTAAAACAGAGGCTGTGTTCTAAAGGACATAAATCTAAACTTGCTGTTAGATGCTCCAGGAGCATTCTCACACAATGCAGAAAAAACCAGCAACCCCCTGAAGTCCTCTTGTGTGCCCAGGGACAGCAGGGGAGGGGAATTCTGCCCCTGAGCTCAGGTGAGAGCCCACCTGCAGAGCTGCCCCAGCCCTGGGGACACAGCAGCAGCACCTGGAGCTGCTGGAGAGAGCCCAGAGGAATCCATGGAATTGCTTCCAGGGCTGGAGCCAGGCTGGGAGAGCTGGGGGTGCTCACCTGGAGAGGAGAAGCTCCAGAGAGAGCTCAGAGCCCTGCCAGGGCCTGAAGGGGCTCCAGGAGAGCTGGAGAGGGACTGGGGACAAGGCCTGGAGGGACAGGACACAGGGAGTGGCTGTCACTGCCAGGGGGCAGGGCTGGATGAGATATTTGCTCACCTGGAGAGGAGAAGCTCCAGGGAGAGCTCAGAGCCCTGCCAGGGCCTGAAGGGGCTCCAGGAGAGCTGGAGAGGGACTGGGACAAGGCATGGAGGGACAGGACACAGGGAATGGCTCCCAGTGCCAGAGGGCAGGGCTGGATGGGATATTGGGAATTAGGAATTGTTCCTGTGAGGGTGAGGATGCCCTGGCACAGCTGGGGCTGCCCCTGGATCCCTGGCAGTGCCCAAGGCCAGGTTTGATGGGGCTTGGAGCCACCTGGGATCATGGAAGGTGTCCCTGCCATGGCAGGGGTGGGAATGAGAGAATCCTCCCAAGCCAAACCATCTGTGACCCCACGATTCCATGGCTGTGGTTTGCATTCCCCATTCCTGATGCCCCAATGCTGATGCTGGGAGCTGAGAATCCCAGACTTCATTGGGCTCTTGGGATGCTGACAGGAAAATTCCAGCCCTGGCCCTCCCAGGAGCTCCCAGTGCCAGTGCAAGGCCCTGTGTTAACAGCTTGTTACGCTTAAGGAGCAAAGAGCACTGGGAATTATTATGGCCCATATGTTACTAAAAGGGTTTTAATGTGGATTAGGGGCTTATGTAACCCACATCGGGCTTAATTTATGGTGTTTCCTCCTCGTCTTTAAAAAAAATGGCTTGTTTCCTAATGATAAGCTTGAGTACTAATTTAATTTACATTTTACTGCTCCTAGGCACAATCAGAACACACTGGAGTAAACATTTAAAGCCCCTTATGAAACTGTTTGTTGGATTTGCTATTATTCTTTTGGCTTTTTTTTTTTTTTGAGCGATGTTCTTGCCCTCCCCTGATGAAATAGTCTACTTAGGTTTGATTTGGAATTATAGGATCCACAAATTAAAACAATGAGTCTGCTGCAATCTATAGTCTCCTTGGAGAAATGAAAAAAAACTTCAGGAAAGTTCGGCAACAACAGGAATTTTCCAAGCTCCTGGAATAAGAAAAGACCAGAAGAGAGCTTCAGACATACAAAGAAAATAAAATCAAAGTCTAGAGCAAAAAATACTAAAACTAAATAATTAGATAGTGTAGTTGGTGGGGAAAAGAAAGAGAGGGTTAAACTGGTGATGAATTCTAAGTTTATCACAAAAAATCTTTAAAAGTTTCTAATCCCGAAGTGTGTTTTTATTGCTTGTGTTTCCCAACAGGCACTGCCATCCCTCCAGTGCTGTGTTTGGGAAGATGTGGGCTGTGTTTTTCAGAGCAGACATATGTTTGCTCGTGATGTGTCAGGGTTTTGTTGCCAGCTTGGTGTACTCTGGGGCAGTTCTGAAATGCTGAGCTGTTTCAGAAACAGTTCCAAATTAAATCAGAAATGTGCAGAGATTCAGATTCTCTGCCAGCCAACTAAAAAAACCAAAAAGACAAAAAGTCATCTGTCTTTTGTTATGTGGTATTACAGTTATTGCTAATTTTAAAAGAATCTTACAGATCCACAAGGCATTTCTTCCCTGAACAGAAGCCAGGGGATATGTGCCCAATATCCATTTATTCGTGTACAGAATTGGTTTTATCCTTGTTCTGACTAATTTACCAAAAACTGGAGGGGTTTGGAGGTTTGCTTTGAAATTCCTGAATTTCTCCTGTCCAGGAGTAATTTCTGTATTCATTTTGAATGTCTTTACATACATCCCTGTCTCTTGCTCTGGCTCAATGCCGCTTTAGGGAGCAGGGATCTGCTGTGTGTGTGAATCCCTTTGGAATCTCCTCCTGGCTGGGGTCCCTCAGTGCCTCACCCTGCTCTCACCGTGGCCCTCCTGGGAAGGTTGCAAAACTCTGGAGCTTCTCTGGAATAGCTCACCCTGGATGCCAAGAATTCATGAATTAATTATTTCCCAAACACTGATACAACTCCCGTTTCTGAACAGAGGTTTTCAAATTCCTTCCTGTGAATCATTCCTGCTAGGGGTGCATTTGAGGTGGGTTTTTTCCCCTCTGGAAGCCTTTTATGTTATTCCCTGCCTGGAATATGGTGATGTCCTGAAGTGGTCTTTAGGTTACCTGCAAACATTTTACCTTTTCAGTGGCTCCTTTTAATGGCTTCTCAATCTTCTTTCCCCCTCCCCGGATTGTAATTCCACATCTTAAGTTAAATGTTATTATCGTGGATTTGTGTTTTGACTTTTCAGCCTCCTAAAAGGTCAGATTTGAATACTTTATTGCCTCCTTTGCTGAGAAAAAGTTCAGTGGCTGCATCTTGAAACAGGTCACATACTCTGCTTGAAACTAAATCAAGAATGGCTTTTCCTTTGTGGATTTTGGGGCCAATTAATTGAAGAAGCAATTTTTTACAGTGTTTAAATTGTCTGCAAGAGGCTCTGTCCTGACAGGTCTGGGTCTTTGTCAGCACAAAGCCAAGGCCAAAATTCAGCTCCATCCCAGCCACACCAGTACTCACAGAACATCTGCCTTTTATGATTCCAAATACTCCTTAAATCCTTGTTTTCCTCCCTGAAGCAGATCTGGCCCCATTACCACAGTTTTCCGAGCTGTCCCTGTTTGTTGTGTGGATTTTCGGGCAGCCGGCCCCGTGGGTGCTGCTGTGGCTGGGAGCTGTGTCCCGGTGTTCTGGCTGTGCTGGAGCAGGAATGGCCTTGTTGAGCTGGGCTTTGCTGGCCCTGTGCCACACCTCTGCTTCAGCCCTTCCTTTCCCTGGCAGTTCAGCCTTTTCCACCCCTGGGAAGGCACATCCTGCAGTGAAGGGCTCACCCACGTCCTGCCTTTCTCCCAGCCTCAGCTTTGGAGCTCCCCTCTCGCTTTCTGATTCCAGTTCTGCAGTCCCAGACCCTCTGGGATCCCAGCCTGTCCCCTGTCCTTCCATGTTCTCCATGCAGGAATGAGGCTCTGCCCTTCCATCTGGAGCTCCTGCTGCCTGTCCCGCTCCCAGCACAGCACTGCTGACCCTGACCCCCATCCTTCTGTGCTTCCCCAGCTCTGCCTTGTGCTCCTGGGCAGGCCAGGGGGGGCTTTGTCCCATCCCATCTCAACATTTCTGTGCTTCCCCAGCTCTGCCTTGTGCTCCTGGGCAGGCCAGGGTGGGCTCTGTCCCATCCCATCTCAACATTTCTGTGCTTCCCCAGCTCTGCCTTGTGCTCCTGGGCAGGCCAGGGTGGGCTCTGTCCCATCCCATCTCAGCATTCCCGTGCCAGATAATTCTGCTGTGGTGCTATGGATCCGTGCTGTCCACCGAGAGCTGTGACAGCAGTGACAGGGAAATGCCAGAACCAGCCCTGTCAGACATCTTCTCTCTCCTCCCACTGTGCTCCTGTGCCTACAGCCACGCACAAGTGCACAGCCATCAGCTGGAAGGAGCTGGGAAATCATCTCGGAATCACCGTGGGAAATGGACTGAAAAGTCAATTTACCGCCGGGCTGTGGAATTCAGGAATGCCTTAGGGAGGCGGGGAGAAGGAAATGGGCCACATCAGTGTGTCACTGTGAGAGTGCAGGGGTCACCTGGTGCCTGGACACCGTGTGCCAGCCCTGCCAGCCCCGTGGGACACAGCAGGAACACGCCTGGCTGAAGGGAAGTGCTGGGAGCAGGGAAGAGTTCTCCAGGAGTCACCGAACAGAGCAGGACGCGTCAGCTTGGGAAGAGGCATTTGGAGGGGACCAGAAATCCTCCCCAGCAGGGAGAAGGGAAATAAGGAGTAATTCTTCCCCACTTCTTTATCACGCAAACCCCAGCAGCTGGCAGGAGGAGCAGGGAGCAGCACTTTGTCACCAAGCCCCGAAGTGTGACCAAAGCTCTCCCACGGGCTGTGACTGGCAGGGCACAGGCAGGAGGCTGCAGCCCCTCTCTGGGACACAGGAGTGAGGCTCCAGTCACAGCCCTGAGATGAAGAAACCCCTGAAATGCAGATGGCTGGGGTTGGGAGGGATGATTGCAGCCTGCATTACCGTGCACCTGCTGTGACAGTCCAGTGTGTCCTTCTGGTCCCAGCAGAAGCAGGGACAGGGAGCTTTTGGTCCTGTAAGGGCTTTCAACACTGCAGCTCCTTGGAATGAGGAAGGATGAAAATGAGGATTCACTCTGTGTCCCTCTGTTGCTGCCCAAATGCCCTAGTGGGGTGTTTTTGTTCTTCCTTTGCTGCTTTGTGTGCACAACAATGAAACATGGCTTGGAATGGGTTAGAGCTTTATGGCAAAAGCACTTTTCATCTGGAAATGAGTTTTAACATTCTAGGTGGAAGAAATTACCTGTGTGTAAATATTTCCTTGGCAGGTGGCACAGCTATGGACATAATTTTACACAATTGAACCAAATGACTTTAAGTTATGCCATGCTTGCCATCAGCTACCAGGTGTATTTGTCAGAGCTGCTGCTGAGACAGACAGGAATAGGGTGAGTTCTACCTGCTTCTGACCATAAATAGCAAAAAAGGCACAAGAGGAGGCATTAAAATCCTGCACAGCATTTTGTTTGCAATAGCCTAAAGCATAAGTGTCTTCCTGAAATGGTTCAGCATTGACCTGAAACTGAGTTTCATATCCTCAGGATCAATTTCTTGTTGCATCCCTCCAACAATAGACATGTTTTTACTGTATGTGCAGATGTGGGGGGAATTGGAATCAAACATGAGCCAAGGACCCTTCTTGCCATCCCCTCAGCACTACTGAGGCCATGCTTCAAAAAGTGAAATAGAATAAATGGGATCCACCCAAAGGAAACACTCCAGTAAAAACCCAAGCCAGCAAGGTGGCTTTTAAATGAAGGCTGGTTTTACAGCCCCCTTTAGACACATGTGGGAAGATGGAGAGATGGGAACATGGCTTTTGAAAAGGGGGAGATATCAAAGATGGGTTTTGCTCTTTTCTGCAGTCAGATCCTTTGAGAAGCCACAGCTGTACCCGAGCTGGCAAGAGCACCCTGAGCTGTACCTTCCCTTTGAACTCAGCACAGCTGGCACTTGAGGCTTTCATTTTCCATGGATACTCCAGAGTGCCTCAGAAACCCTCTGGAGTGAGTCCATGCAGCCACACAAACACTTCCCTAATGCAGGACCCGAGGTGCCAAGTGAGACTCCTCAGTTCAGTGGCTCTGGGGAGTGAAACACTTTCAGCCACCTGGGAGATAGAAGGGCTTGCAACTTGTTTGGAATCCCAGCTTGCTGGCACTAATGCTGCTCTCAGGCCCTTTATAATTTATAAAATATTCCAGCTAAATGTTCTGGAAGGGGAAAGAAAAGGAGCTTTACTCTTACTGTGTGTTCAAAAATATATGCAGCTTTGGGGTTTATTTTTTCAGCTCTGACCTGCATCATGGTATGGAAATGAGGAAATTGGGCTGTAAATGATTAATCCAAGCTGATTTTCCATTGTGCTAGATTCCAACTGGGAAGGTATCACTGAAATCAGACTGGGAAACCAAAAGAGCAAAGGCCAGAAAGGAAAGAGCTGCACAAGCAGAGGAGGTGGTACCTCTGCCCAGCTGGAGAGGCAGGAAGTTCCTCGGGATGCTGGGACCAGCAGGATGAGCCTGGCAGAGCCTGTTCAAACAGCCATGAGAGGCCACAGTGAGGATGATGGTGAATGGGAGCCCACAGGCCCTTCTCTCTGGGCTTCCATCAGAGGCGAGCCCCTAGAGCTTGTTTCCCCACAGCTGGAATTTGGAGTAGAGTTCGAACACGCAGCTGATGAAGCAGCTGACAGATTTCCTGACTGCCTTGTGTGAGCATGGACCTTGTGCTTCTCCCATTCCCTGCCCCTGGTGCCTCCCCAGGCTTGGTGGCACTCCTGGCAGGTGTAATTCCTCCTCCCAGGCGTGCAGCCAGCTCTGGCTCCCACGTGCACACCTTCACCGTGCTCTCCTCAGTGTAGATCTCGCTGCTCCCAGTCTGCACTCGGGGATGGCTTGGAGCAGGATGTCTCCAGGAGACACAGAGGGGATTCCAGGAGCTGGACCCACCATAGTTTAACTGTGGCACACTCCAGGAGCAAGCATGGCCTTAAACACGTGGCTGGATGTTTGCTGAGTGGGCCTCCAAGCACAAAAGGAGGGGATAGTTTCCTCCCCCTGCTGCCCTTTTAAAAATAATTCCTTCTGCTGTTTCAGAGAAGTGCTGCTGTGAGGAGCTCTGGTTGCCTGCTGTCAGCTTTCCCAGCACAAAAGCAAAAGTGAGAAGCATGTTAAATGCTGCTTCACAGGAAATAATTATTCCAATGCATTGTCTAAGTGCTCCTATAAAAGGTGCCATTAATAAAAATGCATTGACTCGATTCTTCTCATGCACAGTGCCCAGTTCCTTGAGCTTAGCAGGCAGCAAAGCCTGTGCTACGAAACAGATTTCCACTTGCTAATTAATAACCTGGCAATCTCTACCAGGTACAGCTCTGTGTAATTAGTGAAGCAAATGATGCTGGCATTTGGTGCTGAACAACACCTTTTCCCCACACTGTAACTTATGCAAGGAAAAAGTGGTTCTTTAGTCCTAACCTAAACAAGTTTAGGATGGTGTTTAGTCACTTTATAGGGGAGGTTGTGGGCAAATGTGCATTCAGTATTTTGAAACAAAGCAGTCCCCAGAGAGCAGGGCTGTGTGAGCAGAGAAGACCACTGCAGCCTGAGACAGAAATAATGCCTGGATCCCATTTTAGGCTGGCTTTGGAAGGTGTTTCCCTGTGAAAACCTGTGCCTGTCCCTGCTTTTCCAAGGCCTGTGGTGGATAGAGCTGGGAATGCTCAGCCTGTGCAGATGGATCCACACATGCAGGCAGCTTTATTTCGGGCTGCAGGCTCCAGCTTTTAGGAACAGCCCCAGGGCCTGCCTCGGGAGCTCCTCTGTAGTGGCTTTGATGTGACAAATGCAGTCATACATGTGCAAAGATAGAAATTAAAGGGAATGGGGAGAAGAGTGAAAAAAGAGCCCTCATCAGTGCTCAGGGTGATGGATTGGCTCAGAATGAGACACCGGCCCCGATTCCTGTGCAGCAGGAGCCCTGCAGGTGGGTGAGGAGAGAGCAGGGAAAAGCAGGAGCAGCTTGGAAAGCCCTCCTGTTCCTGAGGGACAGAGTCCCCGCAGCCCCAGGGGAGGGAGGGAGGGATGGAGGGATGGATGGATAGAGGGATGGATGGCAGGCAGGCACCTCTGGAGCCAGGCAGGAGCTGTCCCAGGGCAGAGCTGTGTCCCTTCCCAGGGGTTCCAGGGCAGGCTGATGGTGGCAGTTCCTCTGGGCACGGCATCCCAAGGTCTGCTCTGAGCACGCCTCCTGTCCCAGCAGCCCAAGCACTCAAATCCAGAAATGGATTTGCCTTCAGCTGTATTATCCTGAATTTATGGCTGAGTAAGGAATGTGCAGGACTCGTTGCCTGGATAAATGGTAAAGGTGTCAAAATAATGTATTTCATTTGTAAAAGTTCAGAATGAGAAAAAGCTGATTTACAGGCAGACAGTGTTCTGGTCCCTTTCCAATATTTTTGCACATAAATACAAAGGTCGACAAATGGAGCTTGTTTCTCCATGGAGACTACAACAGCTCTTGATTTAGTAAACCACAAAAGTCAATGTATTAAGGCAAATAATTTCTTAATTCATTGTAGCATTTTAATGACTCAGTGTTTATTTTGATTTAAAGCTGATTTTTAAGCCACCTCAGTTCCTTTCTGCTCTATTATTACAGATAATTCTCTCTGGCATGAAGCAGGCACTGCTACATAGTATAAAAAGATCTCTATAACCTTAAAACACTGCAGAAGATTCATTGCACTGGTCCTGTACCCAGTAATAAGATTCAAGTGTCTCATGGAAGGTCTCAATGATCCCTGGCAGCAGCTGCCTGACCCAGGAAGGTCACATTCCTTTGGACAGACCTCAGCATCATTTAGGGGCTCAAAGTTCTTTTTCACGCATTGTTTATCCTGAGGAAAAGCCAATCAACCAAACTCCCCATGATTTTTCCATCATTCTTATTTAGGTAAAGCAAGAAAATCTCTGATTTCTGTTTTTATTGGTTTAGAGCCTTTATTTCAGTCTCTAAATTCAGGCTCACAGTCTCTACTTCAGTTTTGTGTTTCCAGTCTCCTGACTGTAGGTGACTTTCAGTGATTATAGAATCCACAGAATCAACCAGAGGTTTGGGGGTTCCATGCTCCAGGGCATCTGAAAAGACAGAGAAAAGAGGGAAATGCAGGATGTCCCTGTTTGTCCCAGGAGGTGCAGTACCCAGCACTGCTGCTGCCAGGAGTGGGAGCAGCTGGGTTTCTGTGGGATAATTCACCTGTGGGGAATTTTGGAAGGAATTCGAGGTGGGACCTCTGAGTTATTTTTGATGATGTGGTTTATTTTTCTTATCTTTTACATAGGCAGGAAGGGTGAGTTCAGGTCACATCTTTACTGCCTGGCTCAGAAGGTCACAAGACCCTTAGTTGCAAGACCTTTTAAGGATTTATTGACCAATAAAACGCTAACAACAAGGATATTTATGTTTTTGACTCAATCCTTAAATATTTAGTCTTATGGACCCGTGCTACAGTGTAAGCTTTCTTAGCCAGTCATGGTATGACACAAACCTACAGTGCTGCATTCTAATCTCTTTGTTTACCTTTGTAACTACTTTATATTTTTATATCTTAAACTCTAAAACTCTAAACTTTACTTAGCTTAACATGTCTCTGCTTTAAACTATAAAGGTACATTCTCGCTTCCAGCACTTAAGTTTGGAAGCCTTTTCCAAGGTCTCAGATCAAATCCTGTGTTGAATTCTAAGCTTTGGCTTACAGGCCCAAAGTTCTGAGAGTTCCTTGCATTTCGGATTCCAACATTTCTGCTTTCCAGGCAGGGTGTGCAGGGGAAATAATCTCCTGGGGGTGCAGAGGGCTGCAGGCTCAGCCACAATCGTGGGACTCCTCTGGAACAGCAGAGCAGCACTGACTTGTCAGATGTGGTGTTTGCAACTCAGGCTTTGAAAGGGAAAACGTCAGCTCTGCTCTGGGCTGGGGGAGAGATGAGCAGAGAGCAGTTCTGGGGGAGCAGGGAGCAGTTCTGGGGGAGAACATGAGCAGAGAGCAGTTCTGGGGGAGCAGGGAGCAGTTCTGGGGGAGAACATGAGCAGGGAGCAGTTCTGGGGGAGAACATGAGCAGGGAGCAGTTCTGGGGGAGCAGAGAGCAGTTCTGAGGGAGCAGAGAGCAGTTGTGAGGGAGCAGGGAGCAGTTCTGGGGGAGCTCTGGGTCCCCTCCAGGTGTTCCCTGAGTGGATATTAAGGGATGTTTTACCTCACATCTCCCCAGGCCCCCCAGATGTGTGCTCTGCCTTCTTTTTTTCTCAACGTGCACCAAGATTGGAGCCCCAGGCACCTCAGTGCAGCCCCCAGCCCTCCCTGCAGAAATCCATTTAAAATACAACCTCGGGAATTCGGGTTCACTGCTGTAAATTCAGTTCCTGGAGTCGGCCCAGGATGCCACGTCCATCCTGGGTCCACCTCCTGACTTCTGTATGAAGGGAATGGATTCTCTTCACCCTTGTGTCTTCATTTTACTGAGTCTGCTGTTGACTGCCTCCTTGTTTCTTGGGTCAAAGCTTTGTCCTAGCACATGAAATTGTAAATATTTAATTAACAACTGGAAAAAATGAGCTAATCTGGCTTAGTAGCTGATAAGTATCTCCAGTCTGTTTTCAGATCCTTTTGGTTTCCTAATTCTTTTGCAGTTGTGACTTATGAATGCAAAAAGATTATCCTTTTTGTTTTTCCTCAAAAACTCTGAATTAGCCTTTGATGATTTTTTAAAAGATGCATCTGTGATCTTTCTAAAATCCCTTCATTGTCCTTTTGCTCTGTCCAGCATCCCTTAGCCAAACAAGGGAACAGCATAAAGAAGAAGCAAAAATTTGGATGGTGCCCCACCACACTTCCATTAAGTTCAGCCTTTGACCTGCTACAACCAGAGTGAAAAGCATGGCAGGATATTCCTTTTTCTCCAAGCTGCCTTAGGCTGATCACTCCTTGGCTTTGAAAGTGTGTGTGTTGTTCAGACTCCTGCAGCTGGCATTTAAAACAAGTATCTTCATGGCACAGCCTGGACAAGTGTCAGAATTCACCAATATTTGGGAATTCTGCAGGGCTCTTGTGCTGGGAGTCTCTTCTCAGCCCCCTCACGTGCAGGAATCTTGGGGCTGCAGATTCTGAGAGTTTTCAGTCTAAAATTAGCATCGTTTTCCCATTTACAGGCAGGTGTTTGCTTTTCCAAACAAGCAGGATTGCAGAGCTGCAGCACATCTGTGCAGAAGTGAGAACAAAAGGGAACTGATCAAGCAACAGAAACATTTTTATTTTCTGTGTTGGGTTTTTTCCTCATGTCTCCTGGTTGCTTTCAAGGACACATCTTACCCACACACACACACAAAAAAAAATCTAAATAGACAACCAGAAAGTCAAAAATTTGCAAAATAATTAGATGTCACTTCCAATAAGTGGGTGGCTGGGTCAGCAAACTCAGAGGCCAACATGGGCCAAAATTGCTGCATAATCTGCATGTGCATTTATATTGGTCTTTCTCCAAGTAATGTGCTGTCACTGAGAAGAAGTGTGGCCTTTCCAATGGCCAACTGCTTCCCTGGAAAAGATTATTTGTCAAATCTGAGCCTCAACATTTAGCAAAAAGGGAAAACATGTTGTCCTTTTGAAAATGTTGGGTCTTCAGCAAGCCTGGATGATTTATAAGGGTTGTGTAGGCAATAAATCCCCAAATCCCAAAATGCAGCCACATCTGGAGCTTCCCACTGGCCAGGGCAGGGGGGAATAAGGGAAACATCCAGAAATGGGAGGACACTCAGAGGAAAGGAAGGAATAGCATTATGAACTTTTATACTCCTGAAGAGAAAGTAACAGTAGTCACATTTTCAGCTTTCTGTCCTGTTCAAAGGGTGTGAAATTTCCTGTGATTTCATTCGGTGCTGTGTTTATTCCGTGTGACATCAGGACAGGCACAAGCATCCCACAAAGCTTTGCCTTCAGCTGAAGGGAAATTCTTTTGGTGGAAGGGAGTGCGAGGTGCTCGCTGAAAGGCGCTCACTTTGCTCACTTCTGGGAACACCCAGCTGCTTTCCTTCCCCTGGGTTTCCAGCCAGCCCTTGGCTCCTCCTGGCCACATCCTGGAGCCCGGGGGCAGCTCTGACCCTTCCTCTTCCCAAGGAACCAGGGCAGCCCAAAACCACGGGAGCAGAGAGGGACTGTGGCCAGCAGAGAGCTGGGGAGGGCAGCTGTCAGCTCTGAGAAGTGAGCAGATTTTTATTTTGGGGGGAGGGGGGCATGAGAGTAGGTTTTTTTCCTTTTTCCTTGGAGTAGATGGAAGGTGCAGCATAATTAGCAAGGAGATCAAAAGATAAGGAGCTGCTGGAGTGCAGTGGTGGCTGCAGAGGGGCTGAGGGGTCTGGAGCATCTCTCAGGAGAGACTGAGAGGTGGAACATGCAAGCACACCCTGTGTGTGTATTAATGCTCTGCACAACACCCTCGTGTTCCTGGGTGCATGCAGAGCCTGGCAAACAGATTAATACATTTCTGACAGCCCTGCGACTCCTCAGCTGCTGTGGAGATGAAATTTGCTCTGTGAATGTGCCGTGGAGCTGCAGCAGCTGCTCAGGCAGGAAGGGCTTCACCACTTGGAGAAGCTGAATTCAAAATGTTAAATAATTACAACCTCTTGCAGTCACACACGCTGCAGACAAAGTTCTGACAGCAACATGATGTTCTTTTCTTGCCTGATTTGCGTTCTGGGGACTCTGGGCTATTCCTTGGGATGCAGACACGTGCTGTGCTTTGTGTTTCACCTCCTGCTTTGTCAGAGGTTGCTTGTTCCTCTCAGCCTTTGTGTTCAGCTCAAATCCTAAATCTGGGTGTTCCTCTGAGCCTCTGTGCCCAGCTCAGGTCCTAAATCTGGGTGTTCCTCCTAAATCCTATCAAGCCATGGGGGCTAGGGATGGGGAGATAATGCTCTGGCACAGGGGAGAAGGGACAGTCAGGAGAAAGCCCCTCTGTTAGGGGTGGCACTGGGTGCAGGTTCCCAGCTTGTCAGGCAGGAGGAAAGGGCAAAAACCCTCCTCGTGCCTGGCTGAGGAATATAGACCCACTGGATTTACTCTTGAGACTCAGCAAACGGGAGCAGGGCTCTCTCAGACCCCTGACACCTCCCACAGGTTGTGTATCACGAGTTTAACCACAGCAGCTCCGTGGCTGTGGCTCCATCCGTGCACGTTCCCTGCCCGGGTTTGCTGGGGCACCGGGGGGTTTTGGTGAAGAAAAGCAGCTGTGCAGTGGTAAAACAGCTTTACAGTTGTTCAAAAGCCCAGCTTTGGCCCCAGGGGATGTGTGCTGGCTCTCAGAGGATCTCTGCTGGCTGCAGGGCACCATTCAGGCACACAGGTGCGGGTCAGCCCTGGCTGTGTTTGGGCTCAGCCTCTGCCCACGCTCTCAGAGGTGCCTGACAGAGCTGGAGCAGTTCTGGAGAGGAGATGAGGTGTGCTCACTCCAGGGCATTGCCCAGGCTGCAGGAAGAGCCAGCCCTGTGGGACACAGCTGGGAAATGCAGGGTGCTCCAACCCTCTTTGCCCAGGAGAGTGAGCGAAGGCAAAGGAACTTGTGCGTGTTCACAATTCCTTCAGCTGAGCTCCTGGACATCCTGCAAACCTCCTGGGAGCAGCTTCCATTGCACCTGGGGGCTTTTTATCCAAACCCAGCTGTACCAGACCAAAATCCTTTCCCTTTTAAGCAAATAGGAATTTATGATTTTTCAGAATCATATGTCAGTTTGGGCTCAGCTGCTTCAGTGTTTATTAAAAGGATCTCACAATCAGCTTTTTTCAGGGGTATAAAATCACTGCAAGGAGTGATGCCCCAGACATTCCCTTCCAATTACCCTGAACTGGAAGACTCAATTGCTCTGAGTCATTTCATTCTGCAATGACTGTTTTCGTGGATGTGATTTAAATGATGCCAAAGGTTTTTAATTAAAGTCACCCTTGTCATGCAAATATTTAATTTGGATTGATATATTTTTAGCTGTAAACCACTGTCTTGATTTTTGGAAAAGGCTCTTTAAAATTCATGGGAGTGTTTGGTACAACACTGTGTTGGTTGTGACATGAGGTGTCTGTCAGTCATTCACTGCCTGCCTGGCTGCTGAGGGTGGAGAGGTGAAATTCCACCTCAGACTCTTTCAGAACAGCAGAGATTGTTGCTAGGCTTGTACCATTTCTGAAAAATATGAATAAAAATAATATTTCATAAAGGTGGGCTTGCTGCAAAACCTTGCACCTTTTCCTGAGCTGGTGGAGTCACCCCCCTGCAGGAAGAGCTGAAGTGTTTTTCTGAAGAATTCTGGTTTTAGTGTTCAGCATTCTAAGCAAGTGTTTTAATACAAGAACTTTCAAGAGTCAGAGTCCAAAAAATGAACAGAAATAGCTGCAGACATATTTCTTTTTTTTTTTTTTTAATTTTTTTTCCCTGGCACAGCACTGAAGAGGAGAAGCTGTAGTGTCTGTCCTTTGAGTTATTCTGATTACAGAAAGCAGCTGATGCAGTGTTGAGCAGGAAGCCAGATTAGGTGGCCTCTGGAGGTCTCTTCCAGCCTATGCTTCCTGAAATTGCATGATTTGAAAGTCATCTTCACAATAAGTGATAAACCTGAGAATTCCCACATACTGAAAATCAGGATTTTTTCTTCTACCTTGAAGGAAGTCTCTATTTATTGTGCTTCCACAGTTCCTGCTGCATAATCCCCATCTCTGGGGCTGTGCTGTGTCCTGGAGAAAGGACTAAACAGAAGCCTTTGCTTTCCTTTGTGTTTTTGGGCTGTTTAAGGATCATGGAACGGTTTGGGCCATTCTCCCTCTTCTGCTTGTGAGGCCTCACTTTCCTGGCAGTGGGTGCCAAAGGCACCCCTGGAGCAGCAGTAACACCCCAGAGATTTTCCTGTGGCCTGGCTGGTCCCCACAGAGGCTGGCTTTACACCAAATTGCACAGCAAACCAACAGCAGAAGGGGATGGAATTAAATGCAAGCTGGCAATCTGTGCATGGCTTCTTAAAAAAAAGGTAAATGGAGCAACAAAGGCAGCAAACACCTCAGAGGGAACTTTGCTGCTTTTCACTTCTGGCACAGAATGCTGATGAGGGCTTTTTTGGGGAGGGGTGGGGGCTGTAAACAAAAATATTCCTGCAGCTTTTGGCTGTGAAGTAGCAGTCAGAGAAAGCCAAGATGATTTCAAAACATGTTTCTGTTCGGTTTGGAGATTCTCTCTTTTTTTGCAGCCACAGTTAATATTCTCTGCCTGTCTGAGGTGCATTTAGACACAGAGCATAATCAACCATGCTTCCCAGAGATGTGTCTGGTCAGGAGAGCACCTTGCAGGATGTGTGGCTGCACCCACACCAGGGAGGGGATGCTTCTGGCAGGCTTTACTCCAGGAATTCTGCTTTAGCTCAGGAAATCTGGTTCTCCCTTTGCTTTGGGGCACGAGGCTGACTCTGCTTTGCACTGCTCCCTTTTCCAGGTGGCCTTTGAGACAGGCACAGAAAAAGTGCTCTGAAAAATTGTTGTTATCTCAAGGGGTGCTTTAGGAGACAGAAAACCTGCAACAGTGTTGGTTTTGGAATGTCTAGCAGCAAAGCAGAGATTCCCAGGATAAAACCAGTGCACCCTTTGGTCTAATCAAAGGTTAATTGAGTCTGCACTGTCAGTCAGGCTGAAGGAAGCGGAGCAGCATTTTAGAGAGCAGCATCAAAAAGCCCCATTCAGTGATCTGCAGAGGCTGCCAGCTGCTTGACAGGGGTGAGCTGAGCTCTTTTTGAAACAAGCTCCTCTTATTAATAATGCTTCTGGTTTCTCTAATTATCCGCTCATTGTTCTGTAAAAGACGAAGCACTTTGAGTGTTCCAGCTAAGAAACCAGACTGTGCTGGTGCACAGCAGTGGAATGGCACGGAGGCTGACCCCAGCACTGTCTGCAGCAGCTGGTGTCTCCTCTGGGCCAGCCCAGACCCCATCTGCCTCTCCAGACACAGAACACGAGCCTGGTTCCCTTTCTGTGCCTCTCACAGCATCTTCTGATGGAGCAGTCAGCTGGCTTGTTCCTCTGCTGCTCTCTCTGTTCTCCAGAAACAGGGGGGATAAAGTGACAGATACTTGAAGTAAACGAGTGATTTGGTTTGCAACAAAAAGCAAGAGAAGCTTTCTTTTTTTTTTTTCCCAGAGAAAGGCAACAGGAGAACTTCATGTGCTCTTGTCTTCCCCTGTGCCTCTGGGAAGCCAGGTGAGGGAATCAGAAGGAGGTATTGAAGGCTGCCTTTGCCAGAACAGGAATTGTCCCCGTGTCTCACAGGTCCCAGACACCTCTCCTTGGCTGGAACTGGCGGCCAGTTCATGGCACCGGTCACCATCCCCTCAGCACAGGACCCCACCAGCCTCTGACCCACAGCTCTGAAAATTTATTGATTTCCGTGCCTGTTAGGGCTGTTTGCCTCAATCCCAGTGCAATGTGTCCCTGCACTGAGGACTAATGTGACCTTTTGAAAATGAGGATCAAACATTTGGCTTCAGAGGTTGCAGTGTTTGCATAAAATCCACCCAGTTTCCCTCACCAGGTTTTATGGTTGTTGCCCTCTCCTTGAAGTCAGGAATTGCTTGCTGTACATCCAAACATTTCAGAGGTGAGCACATCTTGTTATCCCAGAATCCTGGCACAGTGGGGTTGGAAGGGACCTCTGGGGATCACCCAGGTCCCAAAGCAGGGTCACCTGGAGCAGGTGACACGGGAATTTGGGATTTTGGGATGTCTCCAGAGATGGAGACTCCAGGCCCTCCCTGAGCAGCTGTTCCAGGGCTCTGCCCCCTCCATGCACAGAAGTTCTTCCTCAGGTTGAGGTGGAACTTGTTGTGTTTCAGTTCATGGCCACTGCTCCTCATCCTGTCACTGGCAGCACTGAGCAGAGTCTGGCACCCTCCTGTGACAGCCCTGGGGACATTTGTGTGGATGGATGGGACATTTGTGTGGATGGATGGGACATCTGTGTGGATGGATGGGACATTTGTGTGGATGGATGGATCCCCTCAGCCTTCCCTTCTCCACACTGACCAGGCCCAAGGCTTTGTGAAGCCCTCCACAACCATTTGCTTATGGAGTAGAAGTTTGGATTTTCCTTCTGATGGGTCTGTGGCCATGTACATTTAGGCTGGTGTGGTTTTTCTGGTAACAAACGGAAGTGTGGTCCATCAGTGCACCTGAAAAGTGATTTCTGAATGTGTTCTAAACAAATATTTCCTAAATGTGTTTTTGTTCTTTGTGTCTTGACATGTCCAAAGCAGATTTGCCAGTGACCCTCTTTGGTTTCTCCTCTGGCAATTGGGAAATGGAACTTGCACAATGATCAACCCCAGTAAAGGTGTGATGGCATCATTGTCTGCAATAATTATTGATTCTTAGGATTTAACAACCAGGGTGTCTGACTTCGCTGCTTTGGTGCAAGGGGGCAGAGTAAAATCCACTAATAATTGTCACTGTCTGTCTGTTGCAAATAAAAATATCTCTGTCCTTTGGCAGAGCCCTGGTGTTCCATCCACTGTGGTTAGAGATGCTTTCCAAGCATTTTCTGAGAATCAAACTGTGGTTTTAACAGACTTCACTTCCAAATTTATTTTTCCTCTTCTTCACTCATTTTGCATATAATATGACTATGTAAATAATAATAAAAAAGAACTGATATACAGTAATTAGGTGGGTATTATCAGAACAATTCCCATCAGTCGTGCCTCTCTCCTTCAGGCCAGCCCTACCCTGCAGCTCCAGCAGCAGCACTTGTTGCTCCCTGTGTGGGATGTCATTTCAGTGGTGTGTGCTCGAGGTGCTCTGGGTGTTGACACAGAGATTGCAGGGGTTTGACTCTGACCTTGGCCAAAAAGAGAGCTGTGAGCAGTGGTGAGGATTTGGGGCAGCACTTCTAGAAGAGACCAGTTCACCTCCCCACTTAATTCCAGGGAGAAATGAGGAAATTTGGGCCGGTTCTGCAGATCTGGATGCTGCCAGGTTTAAATGGGTACAAGGCAAAGAAAGGCCATTCCTGGGACAGAAAATTGCTCTTTGTGGAGGCTTTGGCCCATCTCCTCTCGCCCTGGCCCATGTTCTGAACACAGATGCCAGGGCAGAGTGGGGCACCTCAGGCCTCACCCTGAGTGTTCCAGGGGGTTCAGGTGGCCTCACAGGTGCACAGACAATTCCCAGGATTTCTTTGGAAAGCAGGCTGCATTTCCAAGCCACACATACCCCTTTCCTTCCATAGCTGTTGTATCCAGCTCCCCTGGAGTGCAGCACAAACACAAATGCTCGCACACACTTCTGGTATCTCAGTGAGGTCTTGTCCATGACACCCTCTCCTAAGCTTCCTTCATGTTATCCAAAGGTTTCTTTTGCCAAGTTCTCCAAAATCTGCTTCATTGGGGTGAAGTGTGCTGCATTCTGCTTTATTTCATACTGAGTCCTTGAAGTATTTTGTTACTTGGCATGTGTTGTTTGGGGTTTTTATTCCATAATCAGTTTTAATGCAATGTGTCCCTTGTCCAAGTCAGAATGACATGCTTGGGTTAAAGACTCATTGCTCCAGGCTCCTGAGTGGGGAATGTGGCCTGTCATTGATGCACTGGCTATTTCACTGCCTTTGAGCTGAGGCCTCCATCCAAAACCTCCAAAGTGGGGCCTTCACCAGCCAGGTGGGACCCAGGCAGAATCTCTGCTTATGTGGAACTGCCACTGAGTTCAGGAGGAGGAGGTGTTGGGCCAAGGAGGCAGCTCAGAGTCCAGGGAGTTACCAGTACCAGTGTGACATCAGGGAGTTATATCAGATTAATATCAGTGAGACATCAGGGAGTTATATCAGATTAATATCAGTGAGACATCAGGGAGTTATACCATATCAATATCAGAGTGACATCAGGGAGTTCTATCACATCAGTATCACTGTGACATCAGGGAGTTATATTGCATCAATATTAGTTTGACATCAGGGAGTTCTATCACATCAATATCAGAGTGACATCAGGGATTTATATCACATCAATATCAGTGTGACATCAGGGAGTTAGATTAATATCAGTGTGACATCAGGGGAGTTATCAGTATCAGTGTGACATCAGGGAGTTATACCATATCAATATCAGAGTGACATCAGGGAGTTCTATCACATCAGTATCACTGTGACATCAGGGAGTTATATTGCATCAATATTAGTTTGACATCAGGGAGTTCTATCACATCAATATCAGAGTGACATCAGGGATTTATATCACATCAATATCAGTGTGACAAAGGGGAGTTTTATCACATCAATATCAGTGTGACAAAGGGCCGAGTTCCCAGCCTGTCTGGAATGGCAGCTGCTGGCTGGAGAGCAGGGAACAAGCAGCTACAACACCTCTGTGGAATACTTAGCAAAAAACTACCTGAGAACTTGTTTTGGGACAAAAAAACCTGCATATAGCTCAGAAACCATGAAACCCCAGTGAGCTCGAGCCACAATACTCAGAGGGAATTGAGCAGGAACATTTTAAGCTGTGGTTTGTGGGAAACAGGCACCACTTTTGTTCCTGGGAGACAGAAGCTCATCCATCGCTGTGATTTTCTGTAGAAGTGAACAAGAAATTCCCTCCAGCACCTTTTGAAATTCCCATCTCTTAAAAAAAAATAGCTGTCATTGACCACTGGAGGCATTTTTTCCTCTGGAGGAGAGAGGAAGTGGAAGCCTGGAGTGCAAATTTCATTATGCTGCTAATTACGAGTTCCTCTCCTGAGCTGGTTAGCAGCTATTTTGATTAGCTGATGCTCAAGACCACTTAGTGTCAGAATTCTGGCAGTTCTACCCTAATAAAATATTTGTTTCAGGCAGCTCCTCTCCCCTCCTTAGGTAAGGCAGTTGCGTGCAAGCCTCGGTGCATCTGTTTGTACTCCGTGTCCCGAAGGCGATGTTTGTTTTCTTTCTTTGGGCAGACAGAGGAATCCGTGCTCTCATGTTTTATTCATGCTAGCATTTCTTGTGAATGTGGCCTCCAATATGTATTAGAGGCAAAAATATCACTGACAGTAGTGCCTGAAAGACTCTTTCCTTGTGTTACAAATGGACCCGCAAATTAAATTACTGCTGTTAATGCGTGCCCCCTCCGTAGTTGTAGCCCGGTTTGGAACGCTGCTGAAGCAATTATCTCCGTTCGGAATTGCAGATCGGGACTGGGCTTTGATCAGAAAGCAGGACATCTCATCCCAAGCAGAGGCGGGGGCGCAGGTCTGTGACACGCCCGACCGATGCCTGGGCTTGGCAGGGCGCACCCCGTGCCCCTCTCTGCCAGCCCGGCTCCAGAGGGGCTCTGCCCGGGCTCTGCTTCCCCTGCTCGCTCCAGGGGCCGCTGGGGCTGCACAGCTGCTGATTACAGCAAAGTGCCTTTATCTGCCTGGTGTGACTGCGGCATCCCGGCAGCAATGACCGCAGGCGGTGCTCGGAGCTGCCGGCCCGGCCTTACCCAATGGCTCAGCTCAGGAAAGGGCCGGTCCCGGGCCAGGCTGGGCGCTGAGCCCAGCCCAGCTGCTGCTCCAGAGCCTCACATCCCTTCCTCTCTCCTGGAAAAAAGTGTGGAGTCTCACCGTGCCACACCTGGCTCAGGGAATCACTGAGCTGTGCTCGGGCATCGCTGGAACCAAGGGGCGGCTTCTGCAGGGCTGAGCTGTGCACAG